>CM028330.1:31708648-31911933 GCA_016647705.1 Eucommia ulmoides
AGATCAAAGAAGCGCTTAATGGGCTAATTCAAGAGCTTTCGGCTGAATCGAAAATAATAAAGCTCAAATTAGGCCTAAATGACGATCAAGGCCTAATCCATCTTATCAAAGCAAGTGAATGGGTTTAGACATGAACTCAAATGGACCAAAGCTTGAGGACCACGACATTCTCAGCATATTTATTTTATTTATTTCTATTTTAATTTTAATTTAGGTTATTTATTTGATAATTTGTAAGGCATGATTGCCAAATTAACCTTTTCCTTTTTAGATTAGGAGTAGGGTTTCCTTGTTTCTCTAGGGTTTCTTTTTTTTTTTGTATTGTAGCCGCACTATTCACGAGCACTGTTTACCGACACTGTTCATCGTACTATTCATTACCTATTTAAGAAAGTTATATTCCATGAGGAAGAAGACATTACTTTGATTAATAAAAATTGTGGGAGTTTTCTCTTTTAGTTCTTCAGAGAACTTTTCCTGAACTTATCAAGAGTTTCTTGTGGTGTTCAAACTTATATCTTTGATTCGTGATTCATTATAATCATTGGGTCAAGATCATTATACCATTGGTTCGCGTTTCGTTCATAAACGTTAGGTCAAGGTAATCTATCTTTCAATTTCTGTATTTTTAGCTCGTTCAAAATCTGATTTAGTTTCGATCTTCGCAAAGAAACCCTAAGTTGGTTTCGGGTCTCACTAATCCTTAGTGCGGTTCGCATCACAATAAAAGATGCCTAAGCCTGAACTACGCTTGACCTAGTCCTTGGAAAACTTCCAAGGTACGTAGGAAACCTATTGAGGTTCGGTCATCCAACTATAGAAACCCCCAGCCATGGGCTAGAGCACGTTCTCACAGTTTCCATCATCGTACATAAATTAGAACTAATAAATTCCATTATACTCTCTCCACCAAGAGGTACATGTCTAAGCTCATATTGTCACTCCCTATTAAATGGTACTAGGGGGTAAAAATGACAAACAAATAAAAAAAATATAGTCATTCAATTTCGATTGCTAAGGAAGGTCTTAGGTTTATTTAAAGACAACAATTCCGAAATCGGGTTGAAAAATTCAGAATTTAACTAGTAATTCAAAATTCTTTAGGATTAGAAGGAATAAAGGTCAAAAGCTGCTAGAAATCTAGCAAAACTACACAGCAAAATGTGACTTCCAGTTGTCCACGTTCTTCCTTCATGACAAAAACATTTCAAGGCAAATAGTCAAAAGAACAAACAGCATAAGGAAAAGGGAGAGGTAAGAAAATATTGTCCTACCTCAAGTGGTCAGAGAATCTACATACCATCGTAGTTTGAGATTCTGCCATTCTATCCCACTTTAAGTGGTCGAAGGTTTTACCATACTATCATACCTTCATGATAACTCATAATTTCGATAAACGATAGTCGATTTCAAAACAAGTTTGGTACCCCTACAGTCATAACCAAATATGTACAAAACATAAAATTCCCATGGTACCACCGTAAAATTAACAATACAACCCAAGTTTAACAACTGAGACTTTGTCAAAGAAGGCGATATACCCGAAAACCATTATGCACCATAGAAGACTTGGTTTTCGATTTCGAAACAAGTTTGGTACACTTCAGAGTTACCTCTAAGATTGAGCTTTTTAACAAACAAATGAGACCATTGATGGAAGAAGATTTGCCAACTTCTGAAGAGAGAAACCAACATGCACCGTTTAGGAGACAAGACCAAGGAACGGAGATGGTGGTTCGTTTTTTTATGATAATACTTTGACTATCAAAAAATGCTAGAAATAGACACAAGTTGCCTATATGCTGACATTTAAAGCAAAACATTTGAAGCAAAAGAACTAAATGGAAAGAAAGAGGTTCACCATCCCAGTTCCAGCAAATGATCCGCAAGGCTTAGCGATACAAGTAATCCGTTTTATCAATTCATGTCTAGACATTATAAACAATTGTATGGCTCGAGTGTTACACCAACGGGCAAAATCATAAGATTAATTCCTAAAAAGTACTTTTTATTAGTAATAAACACGTCGGAAAGTGTATTCGGGAATTTAAATCAATAATCCTGAATTCATTTTTCATCACCTTCATCAAATAGCGAGGCGAACTGATTTAGCTTCTCAATTCAGTAGCTAATCAGTCATCTCCCCAGCCCGCAAGTTGGGGCATATTTTATACTATCAATAATCATAAATCGCACAATAGGAAATATTGGATTAGATACCCCAACAAAACTTATCCAATCACTGCAACAGTTAGAGACTAGGGCATATTTCATCATATTCATGTTTTCCTGATGGAAACAGTGTTTATTTCGTCTTATGACGAAAAATGAAATGCTCGAATCATAATGAACTCAATTAAATTCATCAATCACCATGAACTACGTGTCGACCTGATTCTCAACAAAGTCCGGGATACGTAAAAAACCCTTGTGGATTCGGTTGACAACCTAAACACGGTGAACTACGTTTCGACCTGATTCTCGACAAAGTCTAGGATACATAGGCAACCCTTATGGGTTCAGTCAATAACTTAAAGAAAAATCAATCCATCTCACTGTAAACTACGTGTCGACCTAATTCCCTGTGAAAATAAGGATACGTAGGCAACTTTTTCAAGGTTCGGTCATCAACACCAAAAATTCTTCATTCAATCAAGGTTGAACTATGTGCCGACCTGATTCTAAGTTATCTGAGATACGCAGGCAACCTATATATGGGTTCGGTCACCATTAAATAAAAATCCCCCATCAATCAAGATTGAATCAAATCAAACTTTAAAATCCCCCATCAATCGGGATTGAACCATGTCAACTTTAAAAATCCCCAATCAATCACGAATGAATCGTGAAAACTTCAAAATTCTCTATCATTCGGGATTTAATCACGTCAACTTTAAAATCAATCCCCCAATCAATGATGAACTAGGTTTCGGCCTGAGTCTTGGTAAATACCAAGATACATGAAACCTTTATAGGTTCAATCGTCACCTTAACTGAAATTCCTCTATCCCTAGCAGACTACTCTTTGGCTAGTCCCAGGTAGATCACTAAGGTACGTAGGTAACCCAAGTGGGTTTGGTCGAATCAAAAAGATATTGGCCACATACCATTCTCTCAGCCCTGTATCAAGGCGCATCTACTAAGAAGTCCCTTGTGAGAAGTTAATTTTCAATCTTTTTGTTAAGTAAACAACAAAAAATACATGTGCATGAACTACGCATTGACCTGACTCTTGGTAGATTACCAAGATACGTAGGAAACTCTTGTGGGTGCGATCGACAATATGAAATAGCACAGTGAGGGCTTAATTACATTTTGATTGGATTCCTAACCTAGGAAATCAGTATACGTAGATAAACCAAGTGGGTTTCGATCATCCGGCGATCACCATCCCAAACAACGATATCAATATACATAAACAACCCAACGGGGTTTTCAGACTAAATCAAACATTAAAATCACATGCTCAGTTCAGGATATATGGGCAACCCATATGGAATCTGTTGCATTCTCCTGAATGCTCAGGAGATAATCCTGCATCCTGGCTAGAGTTGGGGCACATTATATCTGAATTTTTAGTTGATATTATACGATAGGAGTTGCCTCCAGCTAGAGCTGGGGCACATTATATCAGATTTATCATAAACATTTCTTGATATAGACTCACACCAATTACAACTTATTAAAATTCAAAAAAAATCAAAACTGACTTCCATGATCCTTAGAAATAAACAAGCAACATCAAGCCCTAGTCTACAACTGGGGAACATTTTATCCTAGGTTAAATTTCCACCAGGAAGTTTTCTAGTCCTCGTCAGGCAGTCCCAAGTGGGATGTGGCCTAAAAACTCCACTAAGTGTTGAGTTTCCGCTATAGCTTTTGCTCGTGAGAATTTGCTCAGTCATTTTCAATCATGTATGGATATGATGACCCAGGAATCTGTTTCTCTAACCAAGAATCTTTTCCACTAATTATCAAACTAAATTACATGTCTGGACTACACTTGACCTGATTCTCAGTTAAGTATAAGATATGTTGGTGCCCTAATGGGGTTCGGTCAAGCCAGCTCATAAAAATCAATGTCGACCTCAGTCTCAGACTAACAAGACACCCCGAAATTGGTTTCTCTAACCTAAAACCATTCCACCCAATCTTGATTTACTTTACCTGTTAGAACTACATGTGGTCTGATTCTCATTAATTTGATATATGTAGGAAAACTTTTTGGGTACGGTCATAACTAGGAGTAGATAATCGTTCGTCATCTTCTCCAAATCCTATAGGATTGATCATTCAGCAACCTTTAGGAATCCAAATCATGGTGGGATTAATCGATCATCATCCTTACCAAGACCTATAGGATCAGATATTTACGTAGTTCTATAGGTATCCAAGTCACGGTAGGATTGATCGATCAACATCCTTACCAAGTCCTCTAGGATTGATTGTTCATCATCCTTTAGGAACCAAATGCAAGTAGGATTGATTGTTCTTCGTCCTTAATTAGCATAATCCTCTTATACTGGTTATTTGGCCCTCCTTGGAGAAGATTCCTTACCCGCGTTGGAAGGTGATGGTGCAATTTACCTATCTATTTTCAAACCAAACTTGTTAGTTTTCGAGTATGTTTATTATCTTTAAATATGTTTTAATACATTTTTTTTATGTATTTTTGTCTAAATCAAGTGTGTGGGGTGAAAATGGATGAAAACGGATCATAAACGATAAAATTGAATCAAGAACGGTGGGAACACAAGCAAACGGGAAAAATTTATAACCTGAAGCCCACCGCCGCGGCAATCAAGATGCATAGAAGACCTAATCTTGCTGAAAATCCACCACCGTCGCGGTGAAAGAACAGGAGGTCTCCGTTCCCACCGCTGTGTCCATCGCCGAAGCCGTGACCAAACCGACATACCCACCGTCGCGGGGGTCACTCTGCGCACAATTTTAGATATTTATTTAGATATTTTGACCGTATATCTTCTCCTCTCCTCTCCATTTGGTAATGAGAGCCCAAAAAAGACCCCTTAGGGTTTATAATATTTTGAGAGTGTTTTGGGGAGTGCTTCACCAATTCTGAAGGAGAAGCGATCGTTAAACGGTTTTAACGCCAAATCTTCGGACTACAGCTAAGTTTATTTCATTTCTCTCTTTAATTTATTAACTTCGGTAGTTTATTGAGCATGTTTAGCTCGTTTTTCATTGTATAAATGGTTATGGCCATGAGCTAAACGGATTTTTTCAAGGGATTAATAATATTTATGAAATTCTTATTTTTTTGAGTTGTGTTTCGTTAATGGTTGTTCTTCATTATTCGATTGTGTTTACCATTATTCTTTGATTATATGCTTATTTAGATATATAGAGAATATGGGGTTTGACACTCGGGATAGGTAACCCCGAATTTGGACTAGGGTAAATACAACGCGACGATCTAATAACCCGGGAGGGAGTTAGAAAATGTGCAACCCATGACGTTGGAGCGAGACTCATGTGAGCTAGTGTCGTTAAGATGTTGAGGGAGACTTCTTTGTTGACGCGAAGTCGCATATTCACTCATCTTATACTCGGAAGAGATGGTGAGTCAGTTTACGATACAGAGATTGTCGGATAGGTTGAACATCGTTATTATAAACTAAACAAAACCAAATACGTTTTTGTAAACAAAGTTAATCCCTAGATAATCTTTTTCCCTAAACATCTCAATATAGTAATATTAGTATAATTAGATTAATTAACTTAGTATTAGTATTAATTAATTATAAACTTCATTTTTTATCGCCTAGATAAAATTAGATTATGATAATTACGGTACTCGATAATAATCTCAACCAATCCATGTGGATATGACAACCCCTACTCATTCCCATCTATACTAAAACTTGACCCATACACTTGCGGTGAAAGTGGAGACGTAATATTCCACCACCAAGTTTTTGGCGCCGTTGTCGGGGATTGTGTTTTAGATTATTGTTGATATTATGAGTAAATAACCTGATTTTAATTTAGGCATTTCTTTTGTTTATAATTTTTCTTTGTAGTTTTGTTTTTATTTCTTATGCATGGTACTTGGAGATGTTAGATCGATAAGTATTGATGCAATTGTTTCAACGGGATTCTGAGCCATTTTATTGTACTTGGGATTGATACAAGAAATTGTTGTTCCGATTTCCGAACCATTGTTTCCCGAGGGAGTGTTAACTATTGAACTTCCTCGATAGGTTATTAGCCGCAACCAAAACGTGGGTTGAAAAAGGAAATGGTACCACCTCTTTCGGCCAACTAACTGTGGATGAAGCCTATTGGTTGTTGGAAGACATGGCCAAGTATGATTTTCACTGTTGGAATTATTCAACGAGCTACCAAAGCCTAGGGGATAGTTCCACTTTTTCGGCACCATGGATTGATACCCCGGTCCAAGATGTGGAGTCTTCCCCCTGGAGAAAATGTTAGCTGATTTTATTGGGGAGACTCAGGCGTTCTGGAAGGAGATGCATGACCGGATCAATGAGCACGAGGATCATCTTGACAATATCGAGACGATCTATGCCAAAATTGATACGACCGTAATGTCTTTGCAGATGCAAATCAGTCAGCTTATCTGCTTAATTGAGGTCGAGTCAGACGTGGTGGCACTGGGAGATAAAAACGCCATATCATGCGAAATCCATCACGAGGAGCCAGAAATGAGCAGAAAGAGCTTGGGAAAGTTTAGCTATGCTTACTCGAATGAGATAGTAACCCAAGCGTAGATCGACGATTGTGATTTTGTCACCAATGGAGATCCAAATTGCGATGCCACCATTGATCCCAGACAATCACATCTACGAGGATCTGATGTGACTCACTTGTCCTTCGCTGCCCAAAACAATACTCTTTCATGCCCACCAAGCCCATGAGCCGATAGAGAGTCCTGTTGAAAGCTTGAGCCGATCAGAGCCATATCTCACCAGTCTTGAGGGCGTATTAAATCAAGACCCGTATGTGGTGTTGTACGATACTTACTACGGGTGGAAGCCGCTCATTGACGAGTCGATCTCTGTGTCGGGCCGAGGACAATAAACCACGCGCTTCTTGGGAGGCAACCCAAGGAAAAATAGTAACTTAAATCTGTCACTACCGACTTGATTTAATCTCGCCTGCCAGGTATGTGTTCTAAACCCCCGTCTTCATTATCATGCTATATGCTGTTATTAGGATCGCTGATGGGTTGTTGAGGACACTGTCTGTTTTAAGTTTGGTGGTGATGTGTAGTATGTGTTATTGTTGTTTTTTTTTTTTTTTTTTTTTTTTTTTTTTTTTTTTTTTTAATATGTATGCATGTTTGTTTAGGATTATTTTGTTTAGATTAGTTTTAGTTATGTGTTGAGTTTTTACTTCATCTGGGCCATTACCCGATGATGAGTTTGTCCCCTGATTGTTTATTGAGGTCGAGCTTAAATCTCATTCATGTGTGTTCTGTGTGCTTGACGTATCATTTTAGTAAAAGTTATTGTAGATCCTAAATGCACGAGCACATAAACTCAATGTATAACTATCCAATTGATTTGAAAACGATCATCTGTCACCCAAATTCATAACAATAGGGATTTTAGAACTTGATGTGGGGGAAATTCGAGGAGAAATCCTAGGCGAGGTAGTTTGAGAGATATGATTTAGGCATTCGTTTTTATCGCTTGAACCTTTGAAGCTTACCTTGTTAAATGTTTATCCCTCATTACCCTGTCGAAGCCTAAAAACTGTTTCAATTCTGAACACTTATCTAATACCATGGCTGATAAAACTTTTCTCCAAACTTACATCGCTAAGCCGAAAGCACAATTTGAGTGAATCAAGTTAGCAGTTGCAAATTTTACTTGAAGTGAGTGGTTGGGTTTAGGGCGAACTTTTAATTGATTCGGTATTTGAGTACTCACTTATCGCGTTTCTTTCGTTTAAACCACAGTCATGAAATTAGAATAATCAAATAAGTTTGGGGGTGTGGTAAGTTTAAAAAAAAAATGTAAATATAGTAAAATTTCTGTTTCTTTTGACAAGTGAGTACGTTGATCTTTAATGTATATTTAGGGTTATTTCTGTTGGCTAGGGTTTTGGCAGTAATTGTCCCGTGGTGGAGGCCTAGGTGTGGGTCAAGTCACAGTTGAATGTCGTGGGTATTTGTGTGTGCTGAATACACTATAAGGTTAGGGTATATGCCTTTCCTAACACCAATTGGTTTTAGGATAAGTGGTTATGCCTAAGGTCCTACAAGTGGTATCACAGCATGGTCATGGGTTCGAATCCCAGCGAGAGCAATTGCTGAGGAGGAGATTGTTGGCCAGGGTTTTGGCAGCAATTGTCCAGTGGCGGAGGCCCAGGTGTGGGTCAAGTCACAGTTGAATGTCGTGGGCATTTGTGTGTGTTGAATGCACTATTAGGCTAGGGTATATGCCTTTCCTAACACCAATTAGTTTTAAGATAAGTGGTTGCGCCTGAGGTCCTATAATTTCAATTTTATCTGTGGGGTTTCGAGTGTGAGAGTGCCAAGCATGTGCCTCGGGTATCGTCAAGTTAACGATGTTAACCTATTTTCTATTTTCGATATACCCTTGGCCATTTTTTCAAAACCGAACCAAGTCCTAATGATCATTTTGAATTTCCATGACGTTAGAAAGTGTGCAATCCATGACGTTGGGGCGAGACTCATGTAACCTAATGTCGTTAAGACGTTGAGGGAGACTTCTTCGTTGACGCGAAGTCGCATATTCACTCATCTTACACTTGGGAGAGATGGTGAGTGAGTTTACAATATAGAGATTGTAGGATAAGTTGAACGTCGTTGTTGTAAACTAAACGAAATCAAACACGTTTTTGTAAACGAAGTTAATCTCTAGATAATCGTTTCTCCTAAACAAATCAATATAGTAATATTAGTATAATTAGATTAATTAACTTAGTATTAGTATTAATTAATTATAAACTTCATTTTTTATCGTCTAGATAAAATTAGATTATGATAATTACGATACTCAATAATAATCTTAACCAATTCCTGTGGATACGACAACCCCTACTCCTACCCACCTATACTAAAACTTGACCCGTATACTTGTGGTGAAAGTGGCGATGTAATATTTCGCCACCAGAAGGAATGTAGTCAATCCTATGGGTAATACAGTGGGGTGTATATCCTCTCCTACTTTTTACACTATAGAGATATCGATAAGTCGTCATTCTCCATATGCTGCGGCCTAATCTTATAGGATTAGACATTCACGTCATTCTGTAGGTATCCAAAGTCATGGTAGGATTGATTGATTGTTATATCTACCAAGACCTATAGGATCATATATTCAAGTTGTTCGATAGGTATCCAAGTTACGGTGGGATTGATCGATCGTCATCCTTACCAAGACCTATAGGATCAGACATTTACGTTGTTCTATAGGTATCCAAGTCATGGTAAGGTTGATCCATTGTCATCCTTACCAAGACCTGTAGGATTAGAAATTCACGTCTTTCTATAGGTATCCAAGTCACAGCGGAATTGAATGATCATCATCTTACTAAGTCCTCTAGGATCAGATATTCACGTTGTCTTTAGGAATCCAAATCACGGTAGGATTGATCAATCGTCATCCTTACCAAGACCTATAGGATCAGACATTCACGTCGTTCTATAGGTATTCAAGTCATGGTAGGATTGATCGATTATCATCCATACCAATACCTTTAGGATCAGACATTCACGCCATTCTATAGGTATTCGAGTTATGGTAAGGTTGATCAATCGTCATCCTTACCAAGACCTATAAGATTAGACATTCATATCATTCTATAGGTATCCAAGTCACGGTAGGATTAATCAAGGTCTTCCTTACCAAGACCTATAGGATCAAACATTCACGTCGATCTATAAGTATTCGAGTTACGGTAAGGTTAATCGATTGTCATCCTTACCAAGAACTATAGGATCAGTCATTCACGTTGTTCTATAGGTATCCGAGTCAAAATAGGATTAATCTGTCGTCATCCTTACCAAGTCCTCTAGGATTGATTGTTCGGCATCCTTTAGGAAGATAGATCGGTAGGATCAGATATTCACGTTATCCTCCTAATAAAAATAATCTAAGGCTGATCATTTGTCACCCTGTAAGATTATAGAATGGTAGGAGTGATCGATCGTCATCCTAACTATATCCTCTAGAATTAGGTATGTCGTCGTCCTTTAGGAAATCCTTTACCACTCTCGTAAGGTAAATGAAGCAATGTTAAATGCTCCTGACTTTGAAATACATGTCTTTACATTTCATATCTAGCGGAACAAAATGTCTGTGTCTCCTTGGTAGCGGAATATTACGTCATTACTTTAACCGTAAGTGTACAGGTCAATTTTTATAGAATAAGAAATAGTAAGGGTTGTCGTATCCACACAGATTGGATTAAATTGTTGTTAAGTACCGCAATTGCTATAACCGAATTTTATCTAAGTGACTCAAATTAGGGTTTTTGTTTTTAGTATATACTAAAATAAATTATAATACTAAGTATACTATATGGGAATAGATTATCTAGAAATTAACTTTGTTTACTTATACGTGTGTGATCCAATCTAGTTTACATTAACGGTATTCAAACTATCCGAAAATCTAGGTATCGAAAACTCACTCACTACCTCTCCCGAATGTAAAGTGAATAAATATGCGACTTCGGGTCAACACCGATGTCCCCATCTAGTGTCTAAATGACACTGATCACATGAATCTCACCCCATTCTCACAGACAACACACTTTCTAATACTCTCCAGAGTCATTAGATCGTTGTGTTGTGTTTAAACCCTAATCCGAATGCGGGGTTACCTCTCCTGAGTGTCAAACCCCATATTCTCAAATAAACCACAATATCATAACAAGCATACTATGGAGGTAAAAAAAGGGTAAACACAATCGAATACGGATGAACAATCATTAACGAATCACGATTTACTCAAACAACGTTTTCATAAACTATATCAATCCCTAGATAATAGATATTTAGCTACTCATGATCTTAACTAAATATTCATTAAAATAAGAGAATAACATCATCATTCAATATACAAAACTTATGATCTTTGCCCTTCTTCATCGTTTTTCCACCATCTTCTTACCGATTTGCTCGTTTTTCAACCGTTTTTGCTCCTAACCCCTGCTTTGAACAAAAATAAATAAAAATAAATAAAAACAAATTAAAACATTACAAGAATACTAGAAAACTACCAAATTCGGTTTAAAAATAGATAGATAAATTTCACCTATTAAATATCCCCAAACTTGAAATTTTGCTAGTCCTCGAGCAAAACACCCACACAATAAAATAAACTACCACAACTATTGACGAACTAAAATACTAAAAACGAAAAAGAAAACACAAACTAACTAAACATACCGACATGCGAGTTTTGAATTCAACTATTCGACCAAAACATTTTTCCTCAATGGCCCCCAATCATATCGATTTCAAGAGTAAAACGCACCATGTAGTGTTCTAGAATTTCAACATTCAATAGCAGTAAGCATCATTCTAGATCTTGTTCAAATGTGTTGCGAAAACTCAATCATACAACCATCCACAGACTGAATTGGATTATCCACCAACAAAGTTCATAACTTAAACCATAAAGGTATAATATATCCATATGCCTGACTAGGTTCCACTCTCCACTAATGTAGGCTTGGAAATTTAGAAAGATCAATAAGACTTGGTCCGATTTTTGTCAAATGGCCAAGGGTATTTCAGGAATATAAAACAGGTTAATGTTATTAACTTAACGATACCCGAGGCACAACACTTGGCTCAATCACACTCGTAACCCCAAAGATCAATTCGAAACAACCCTGAACAAACACTTTAAAATGTAGTACTCACTTATCTAAACAAACAAAAATAAAACCGTATATACACATTTTTTTTCACGGTATGTAACACACCCCCAAACATATTTGATTTGTACAATTTCACGGGTGTGGAAATACAATAGAAAAATGACAAGTGAGTACTCGAATACCGAACCAATCAATAGTTCGCCCAAAACCCAACCGTTTACTTCAAGTAGCATAATAAACGCTAACCTAATTTCACTCAAATTGTGCCTTAGGTTTAGTGATAATGGTTTGGAAAAAATTTAATTAGCTAGGGCATTTGATTACGTGTTCAGAATTGAAACAGCAAACAGGCTTCGACAGGGTAATGAGGGATAAAACATATAGTATGGTAGGGTTGAAAGGCTCAAGCAATCAAAATGAATGCCTAAATCATGTCTCCTGAACTACATTGTCTAGGATTTCGCCTCGAATTTCTCCCAAATCAGGTTCTAGAATTCCTATTGTCATGAACTTGGCTAACGGATAATCGACGTCAAATCAATTGGATAGCTAGTACATTGAGTTTAAGTGCTCATGCAAGTTAGGATTCACAACAACTTTTACCACAACGAAATGTCAAGCACACAGAACACACATGAACAGGCATTACGCTCGACCTTGATAAACAACTAGGGGATAGATTCATCATCGGGTAATGGCACAGATGAACTACAAAACTCAACATAAAACAACAACTACAAAGATAACACACTTACACTAAACTAAACAAACATGCATACAATTAAACAATAAATTAACTTAAACTATATAACTAACAACAAGAAAAATATACTAAACATACTACACATCACCCCCAAACTTAAAATGGGCAGTGTCCACAATGACCCAACATCGATCTCAACAATTGAAATATAGCATTACGACGAAAGGGGTTTATAACATGTTCCTGGGAGGCGAGACAATCTCGCCTCCGAATGAAGTCGGCGGTGATAGATTAATTTATTTTGATACTTGGGTTACCTCCCAAGAAGCGCTTGGTTTAATGTCCTCGACCAGACATGGAGAAGGTCTCGTCAAAGAGTAGCTTCCGCCTGTAGTATGTGTCATACAACACAACATATGAGTCTTGGTTTAGAATGCCCACAAGATTGGCGAGATTTGGCAATAATGGCCCATACTCTCAACGTGACTCGTTATCGGCTCATGTGCTTGGTTGGCCAGAATGAACGGTGCTAAAAGTGGTGGAGGACAAGTGAGCCACATCGGATCCTTATAAATGTAATCATCTTGGATCAGTGGTGGTATCACATGGTGGATCTCAAATGGTGAAGAATCACAATCGTCGATCCATGCTTGGGTTTCCGTCTCATTCGAATAATCATCATTGAATGCTTCTAAGTTTCTCCCGCTTGTTTCTGATTCCTCCTGGTGTCTTTCAATGAATGTGCGTGTGTGTCGCTCAGTGCCACCACTTCTTACTTGGCCTCAATAAAGCAGATTAGCTGACTGATTTGCGTCGCAAGAGATGTTACAGTCACGTCAGTTTCAGTGCAGGTCGTCTCAATATTGTTAAGACGATCCTCATGCTCATTGAGACTGTCATTCGCTTCCCTCCAGAAAGCTTGAATCTCCCCCATAAATTCAGCGAACATTTCTTCCAGGGTGGGGAAAGACTCTACATTTTGGTCTGGGGTGTCAATCCATGGCACCGAAATATTGGAACTATCCCCTAAGTTTTGGTAGCTTGTTGAATAATTCCAACTCTAATAATCAAACTCCGTCATGTCTTCCAATAACCAATAGGCTTCATCCACGGTTAGTTGATTTAAAGATGTGGTACCATTTTCTCATTCAACCCAATTTCTTGTTGCGGCTAGTAACCCATCGAGGCAGTTCAGTAGTTGACACTCCCTCGAGAAACAATGGTTTGGGAACCTAATTAGAAACTCCTTGTATCGATCCCAAGCACAATAGAACGGCTCGGAATCGCGTTAAAAGAAATGCAACAATACTTGTTGATTAGACATCTTCAAGTACCCTGGAAGAAAAAAAAAATCTTCATGTTTTCCTTAGTTACGAGTAGGACTGGCATAAATATTTTTTGGTATTTCTTTTCATTTTTTAACTAAAAACTCACACACTAACACTAACTAACCGAAATAAAAGAGTTCGGTCGATATGTTCTTCACAAAAATCAAAGAGGTTATGTACATAACATGTTATGATTCAGACTGTTCACAACTTAAAAAATGATTAATAATAAACATAATTAAGGTTGTGATTCAGGTTGGTTACAACTTTAAAAACAATTAATAATAACTAAACAAGGTTGTGATTCAGGTTGTTCACAACTAAAATTAACTTAAACAAACCAATTTTATAACTAAAACCAAACCAGTTTTCAATTAAACCAACCCCGCTTGCCAGTTTCAACTTAATAAGAATGAACTACGTTTGACATGATCTTTGGTAACCACCCAAAATACGTAGGCAACCCATAAGGGTTCGGTCACACCTTTAATAACATAAACCACACCCTTTAACCTAACACAAACGAACTGCATATAGACTCGATTCTCATTAATCGGAGATACATAGGCAACCCACATGCGAGTTCAATCGCATATCCAAATAATTTAGTCTTAGTTTGCATTTCATATAGTTTGCATATTTATATTTCTGTCTCTATAAATTGTTATTGGGTGTTGCTGACTATTATTAGTTGTAGTATTTACTTACTTATCATTACATCATGTAAAATACCATAAAAAGAGGAAAAAAAATTAAAAATAAAATCATTTTTGTTTAAGTAAATCAAAGAAAACTACTTGGATATGTTTAACAGTGAATATCTATTTAGACCAAGGTACCGTTTATGGACGGGTGTCTTAGGGTGCATAAAACCTTCCCCGAGCAAAATCAACTCCCGAACTTAAAGAATATATCTGGTACACAAACCTTTGGATGTCAAAACACAGTCCATTTAAAAACAAAAAATGAATTTCTAAAATCTCGATGACCTAACAAACCATTTAACCCCATGCTAGATGGTGACTCCATTTTTAACATAAAATCTCGGCCTAAGAAGTTTTTCGAAACCAACACCTAGAAAAGCTCTTAAAAAATCATTTTCAAAATGAACGGATTTGGGTGACTCAGAGAGGAATGAACGAAACTTTTTTTCATCTTCTTCCCGATTTACTACTTCTTCCGCTATCAAAATCCGGGGCACGTCACAAACCATCAAAGGCCCATTGAATTAAGGGCCCACCCATAATTTAATGAGTCACAAAAGAGCATTAAAATGACCAAGACACCCCTAGAATATTCTCTACAAAAAAACTAGGAAAAAAACTAAATCACTTAGGAGGTAACTAACCGTTATCAAAACTAAACCGATTCGGTTCGCTACCTAAGCAAGGCATTTAATAAGTATTAAATGTCTATCCCATCAAGCATTAAATGCTTGGGATGACATGGATAGGCCACATTCAAGGAATGAATATATTTTGATCAAAATATCTTGGGGTCAATTGAAATCCTTGAAATATGACTGCCCGTTATCGAAACCAAACCTATCCGGTTTGCCACCTTGCATACAATTAATGTAGACATTAATGCCCCATTTGGTAACCACTCCCATCCCAAAAATTCTCATTCCATTCCCACTTTTTTGGGATTTATTTTTGGGCATAGCCTTTGGTAATCCATCCCACTTTTTTGTTTCCATTTCCATTCCATTCCCATCTCGAAATCCTTACCACTTTTTGTGAAGAAATGAGAAACAATTTTTTTTTTTGTTTCTACCTATTTCCATCCCATTCCGAGCCAAAAAAAAAATGTCTGCTCAACCGTGTTCTTCGCCATCGCCTTCACTTTCGTCGTCCTCCATGAGCACCACTATTACCTTCGTCGTCGTCGTCGTCGTCCTCTTCAACCATTCTCCTCTGGTTCGTCATCTTCTTCAACCGTCAAGTTCGTCGTCGTCGTCGTCTTCTTCGCATCCTCTGTCGCCGTAGTCTTCGCGTCCTCTGTCGTCGTCTTCGTCTGTCCATCCACCGTTGTCTTCTTCGTTTGTCAATTTCGAAATCAAACAAGGTTTCGATTTCAAAATCGAAACAAAAAATAAGGTTTCGATTTCAAAATCGTCGTCCGGCCATCACCTGCATCGTTTTCGTCGTCATCTTCTCCGAATCTTCATCACGTTCGTCTGCTTTAGGGTTTCAATTTCTAAATGAAAATTAAAACTTGAAATCAAATTCGAAACCTATTTCGATTTCAAAATCGAAACTCAAACTCAAACTCAAACTTGAAATCAAAATAGGTTGAATTTGTTCTTGATTTTTTGGATTTGTGATTGTTGTTCTTGGATTTGTTTTTGATTTTTTGGATTTATGATTGTTGTTCTTGAATTTATTCTTGGTGTTCTTCAATTTATTCTTGGATTTGTTCTTGAATTTGTTCTAGGATTTGTTCTTGAATTTGTGGTTTAGGGTTTATTCTTAATTTCTAGGATAAAATTGTTACCAAATGCGATTCTATTTCCGGATCTAAAAAAAAAATTGTTGTTACCAAACGCCCTTTACTCTCAAGAAGAAACCAAAATTTTCGTCCCATCTCATCTCATTCTCATCCCACTGCATGGGATGGGCACGAAACAGTTACCAAACACTACCTAAGTGTCCATCCCATCAAGCATTTATTTCTTGGGATGACATGGATTGGGTATGTTCACAGCATCAAGATATTTTGTTCAAAATATCTTAGGGTTTTAGATGTAACTACAGGTTACAAGGCAAACTAATCCGATTCGATTCAAATCCAATGAATTCCATGCCCATCATATCAAGGGTCATCATCAAATATTAAATGCGAAGCAACATCTCAAGGCCATATGCATTAAACCTTGGAAGTATTAATGGTAACCAAACCGAAATAGTGAAACTAATCAGTAATTAACCCCTAAACTGAACCAAAAGTGTCACTTCATGCCATTAACGCGCTAATGTGAAACCAATCACATTGAAGATTATGTCATGATTTCCAATCATTGTCAATCATTACTAATGATTGTCAATAATTGCTAGAATCTTTCAAAGATTTGGTAATCATTACCAAATCTTTAAGAATCTGACATAATCTTCCAAATTCGTTTAAAACAATTCAAGATCAATACAATAAGACATGACCCCTAAGACAAACGTACCCTAGAGAAGAGCTTGGATTGGCCTACGCATGGGCCAATGCTCAGGTCCTCTGGCCTATAAATACGGGAGCTGGTTTTCACAATTTCAAGAGTTGGAACCTAGATTTTCTCTCTGTAAACCCAGACAAAGCTCTCAAGTTTTAGGGTTTCCAACCATTTCTCTTCAATAACAACTCGATATTCTGCTGAAATTCTTCCCCGAATGAAGTTTTTGGAGCAAGAATTCAAGAAGTTGACGGCAACCAATCGAGTACAACCAAGAAGATCAAGAAGGAGAGAAAGGTATTGTGTTTAGGGAAAGATCACTCCCTGAAACAAGGTATGTTTCTATTCCTTTGGAGATAAGTATGCACCTTCTTCAGGAACGTTCCTGTCTTTCTTAGTTACGAGTTGGACTAGCATATATATATATATATATATATATATATATATATATATATATATATATGTGTGTGTGTGTGTGTGTGTGTGTGTGTGTGTGTGTGTGTGTGTGTGTGTGTGTGGTGTTTTTTTTTCCTTCCAACTAACAACTCACATACTAACACTAATCTAACCAAAACAAATGAGTTCGGATAAGGTGTTCTTGGCAAAATCAAAGAGATTATGTACATATCATGTTGTGATTTATGTTTGTTTAATAACAAAAATCAACTAAAACCAACCAATTTTCACCTTACATAAACAAACTACGTGATAACCTTATTCTCATTGATCTGAGATACGTAGATAACCCGTACGAGTTTGTCACATATCTAAGTAATTTTGTCTTAGTTTGCATGTTGGAACTACATGTCGACCTGATTCTCCGTGCTTACCAAGATATGTAGGCAACCTTTATGAGGTTCAGTCTTTTAAAAAATACAAAAAACATTTCATTTTATATAGCTTGCATGTTGGAACTACATGTCGACCTGATTTTCTGTAAAAACAGGGATATGTAGGAAGCCTTTACAACGTTTGGTCATTTATATTTATGTACCTTATATACTGCCATTGGGTTGTCGCTACTTAGATTAGTGTAGCTTACTTGCTTTCATTGCATAAAAAAAATATATACAAAAACAGTTTCATTTTCAATTTGCTTTATTTTTAGTTGCATAATAGATAGTTAAACCTTTACCAGATTTACATTACATATAAAATGCATAAAATGGGAAAAACTTAAAAAATGGAATTATTTAGTTCAATGAAATCAAAGAAAATTACTTGGATGTTGTTTAACAATGAATAATCATTTAGACTAAGGTACCATTTACGGACGGGTGTCTTGGGGTGCGTAAAACCTTCTCTGAGCATAACCAACCATCGAACTAAAAGAAAATCTCAGGTACAAGACCTTTACGAGTCAAAACACGGGACATTTCAAAACAAAAATGAATTTCTAAAACTCCTAGTGACCTATCACACCATTTAACCCATGCTAGGTGGCAACTCCTTTTCAAACATAAAATCCTAGCCCAAGAAGTTTTTCAAAATCGACGCCTTGAAAAATTCTTGAAAAATCATTTTTAAAATGAACGGATTTGGAGGATTTCGAGAGGGAGGAATGAAACTTGTTTCCTCTTTTTCCTGATCTCTACTTCTTTATTATCAAAATCCAGGGTGCATCACCTCCTATTCGGATAAGTGTAGATCCTTTGAGGCCCATTCAGTTTTTTAAGATTGTATTTTATGCAGAATCTTTGAAATAGGGACCTTCAGCCTCGAAAGAGTTGGTTCTTGTTCTCTTCGAGAGCTTATTTCTTCTTATCTGTTGTATCTATTACTTTCGTCCTTCTACTTCTTGGGATGATCTTCCTTTATGTCTTTGCTCTGACCTTTTTTGATGGAAGACCTTCCCTCTCTAGCTCTTTTAACATCTTCCAATTGTTTCTGGAGTTATGTTCTTTCCATTAGCTTTGTCATATCTAGAGGCAAATGCTTTAGAATGGAATCTTGAAAAGGCCTAGGTTGTAACCCAGTGGTGAAAGCATTCACAATCAGGGTAGTTCTACATCCTTCAATACAGATTTGCTCCTCATTGAATCTTGTCACATATTGCTTGATCATTTCTCTTTTTTCCTACCTCAGCGTTAGCAGGTATTTTGCCCCTTTCTTTAACATCTAACAAATGATGAACCGATTGATGAACTATTTTTCTAATTCAGCGAATGAACTGATTAATCACGGAGACAACCCATGGAACTACTCCAAGGCTGGACCCTTAAACGTTGTGCACAAAATAGAATATCTTGCTTCATATAAGGCCATAATATGCTTAAAATGTCAGATGTGGTCTATTAAATTCGTCTTTCCTTCGTATTTGTATATCTTAGCAGGATCACACTTCCGTAGAAAGGGTTCCATTATTATTTCTTGAACGAATAGAGGCTCCGACATTCTGAACAACTCCTCCAGTTTGTCATTGTAGCAAGCTCCTTCTCATCTTCTGTTGTGCCCCATTCTATGAGAGTTGATCGACTTCTCCATGTGGTTAGTCTAATTGGGATAAGCCTTCTGGGGAGAGCCTTTCTCATACTCTGGAATGAGATTCGATCTTCATCAACCTTTGAGAGACAGATCAGATCACATTGATCTACCTCCTGCTCCTTGAATTACTCATTCTGCGCTTGTGCTTCTATTTGCTAACTACCAGAGCTCGTAGCTCTCCAATCTAAAGATTACGAGCAACGATCTCCACAGCATGATCATCTCTTACCACCATGTCGTTGTTTGGCACATTATCGACAATTTCGTGTTCATATCTCAGTTGCGATATTTTTGTAAACCTTTTGTTAATTTTTCCATAGGCGATACCAAATGATAAGACTAGAATTTTGCCAATGATCCCAGCTCCCAACTCGTTGATCAACACTTGTAAAACTTAAGAAAAATACTAGGGATACTGATATGGTATCGGCCAAATACCCTCTAGTATTAGAATAAGTTAATTAGGAATTAAGTGATATATCAGAATCGTCCCCTATAGCCTTTAATTTTTCATATTTATAGAATGAGACTTAACTGACTTCCTTTATTCTTGTCAAATCTTAACTGATTAACGTCTCTTAGATATTCTCAATCTTCAATGTTGAAGTCAGTTTTTTAAATATTTTAGTCTTAGTGATCGTTTAGATCTCCCATAGATTGCTTTAACACAAGTATATGTGCAACTCTTCTTATTCTTGGACGTCGCCTTATTTGTTTAAGCCCATCCCATTTCTCAAATATTAGTCAAAGGCCCATATATTGCAGGCCCACGACTATTCATTCGTTATATTCTCAATTGGTAGAAAAATCAGAGTAGTAAGGAGGATTCAAATCAGTTGCGGGTCTTTGATACAGATTCGTTGTTGTCAAAATTGATGGCCAAACACTCATATGGCTTTGAAGATAACGATGATTCAAATGTGGAAGGGATTCTTCTCCTTCATTCTCTCCAATTATTCTCTTAAATTAATCACATTGGCTTGAGAGGTTAAAATTTTTCAACAAAAAAAAAAAGAATAAGGAAAAAAAAAAAAAAAAAAAAGGCCCTAAATGTTGAAAATTTAAGACAAGACTAGTGATTGAAAATTTTAGGCCCATTAACTTAAATTTTTTAAATTTTCCTAATCCATTAATGCACTTCCACTTCCCAAACACTAATTTTCTCTCTCTTTCCAATAGTGGTCTGGGGGTGATGGTCAATGACGGTCGGGGCGACAATCTACGGTGGTCAGAGGTGGTGATAGCAGTAGACGACAATGGTTAGCAGCAGTTGTCGATGGTGGTTGTCAGCAATAGTTGGGAACATCAGCAAAACTATTTTTTATAATGACAAGATCTTGATCTCTAAAAAAAAAAAAAAAAGTACTATAGCAAATATTTGAACCTTCATGGTCTGTGCTCCCCTAGGGCAGTATGGGGGAAATCTACTATAGACTACTAATTTAAAAATTAAGTAAAAAACCTTTCAAAAAAAAAAAAAAAACTCAATTTGAGTATCCAGGAGGAGACTGTCAATGATGAGTCTCTAAGAGAGATCATTCATCCCAAGGCATGTAGTATCTAAGGAATATCTAGCTTACCTTTTTCTTGTGAAAGGTCTAGAGTGCAAACCTATCTCCCAACATGTTAATATATTAATGTATTATATAGACTTGGCCCACGTGGCCCATTAGGACAAAACCCTAGCCCCATCTTCCCCTATAAATATGTGTATATCGTTGTATTATAATTGTATCACTTTTCATCATAATATCAATTCATAATTCTTCTTCCACTTCTCAATTATCTTAACATGGTATCAAGAGTAAGTCTTTTCTGAATCTGTTCTATCTAAATTTTATTTTTCGAAACCCTAAAACTTCCGCCGCCGCCGCAGCGGTCTCTTTTCTCCTGTGGATTTCATCACTGCTATAAGCTTCATCATTACTCCGGTATAAACAACCATCACACCACCGTATTCGTCTTGCAGAGAAGAACACCAGCCACCAAAATCACTGCCATCGGAGTATTCACGCGCTCGCACGCGCCACCAACAGCCAACAGTAACCCCTAACTGCCGTCTCGAATTTTTGGCTCTACCGCCTCAACTAGGGCTCCAAATTCACTCCACAATATACCAACGAAACTGTCTTGACAAGACGATTCCAAAACTATAAAGTACATCTCCAGCAGACGACTCACGCGCCCATACACGCCGCCCATCAGTGGCGCGTCAGATCTACTCACAGCTCAGCACACAGTCAGCGCCATCTCAGCAACCCAGTCAGCACTACCTCAGCACCCAGTCAGTGCCACCTCAGCCACAGTCAGCATTGACCAACTGCCACGTCAGCGCTACCTCAGCCACAGTCAGCGTTGAGCAACTGTCACGTCAGTGCCACCTCAGCACCCAGTCAACGCCACGTCATCGTTGACCGGGTACCACGTCAGCACACTGCTTTCTCCTCAATCCCTGCCATGTCATTGGTACATTCTTTGTCCCGGTTCAGGCCTTTGTTCATCGGTTTTTTACAAACTTGGACCGATTCCTGGGGATTTTCGACATTCTGATTCTGTTTTTGGCCTTCGTTTTGTGATTTAAGGCTCATAAAATATATTTTCTGTTATATCCGTGTGGTTCCTGCACTAGTTCACTCGATTTTCATCCGGTTCTTGAAGATTCAATACTTGTTCATGGATAATTTTGACATTCTGAATCCATCCATTACAACAGCTTATCCAGGTTCAACAGTGATGTATATGGGTTCTTCGATCATTTTCAATGCCAAAGAGGGTTCAGACCTTACCTCCTCTACTGTCACGATGTCTATTGCAGATTTGACCTCATTCCTC
Organism: Eucommia ulmoides; assembly: GCA_016647705.1. Classification (NCBI taxonomy): domain Eukaryota; kingdom Viridiplantae; phylum Streptophyta; class Magnoliopsida; order Garryales; family Eucommiaceae; genus Eucommia; species Eucommia ulmoides. Next base: position 31,731,003 of record CM028330.1, read on the forward strand.
CTTCATATCTTCTCCAAAATTGGTACTGGTACAAATTTTTCTCCTACTCTCTTACTTATTACAGGTAATTCCTCTTGATTCTTTGATTCTGCCTATTGTAATCACATGACATCTGATCCCAATGTTTTTTCCACCAAACTATCCGCGATGACTATCCCTAGTATTCATACTGCTAATGGTTCTCAAATGCCTGTTACACATACCGGTCAGGTTTTTACTTCTTATCTTTCCATTCCTGACACGTATTTGATTCCAAACCTCACCTTAAATCTCTTGTATGTTGGGCAACTTTGTGAATTGGGACTTGAAGTCATATTTTCTAATAGTGGTTATCGTGTGCAGGATCCTCGGACAGGAGAAACTTTTGGGACTGGTCGTAAGGTTGGACGCCTATTTGAACTTACCAGTTTACAGCTTCCATCTCCAACTCCACTATCACCACAACCAAATCTCCCTTCATCAACCTGTGCTACCTCACCACTACTGCCAGTATCATCTTCCTCATCTTTATCTCCACAATCACTAGTGTCTCTCTCACCATCTCAACTTTGACATACTCGGTTAGGCCACACTCCATCTAGCTGACTCAAATCGCTTCTCTCTAGTGGTCAGTTAGGTTCAGTTCAATATGAGTCCTTCAAATATATCCATTACCAACTTGTCAAACAACTAGCCCTACCTTTCAAAGAGAGTCAGTTTATTTCCTTTGCACCCTTTGATCTAATTCATTCTGATATTTGGGAGCCTTCTCCTCATACCTCAATGGGTGGTCTTCGTTACTTTGTTATCTTTGTGGACGACTACTCTCGATATACATGGTTGTTTCTTATGAAACATCGATCCGAACTATTCCAAATATATTCTGAGTTTTCTTCTATGGTTCAAACCCAATTTTCTAGAAATATCAAAGTTTTTCGCTCAGATAATACAATGGAATACAAGGATCGTGCTTTTCTTAACCTGTTTCACAAAAATGGCACGCTCCCCCATCACTCGTGTCCTAGTACATCCCAACAAAATGGACAAGCCAAACGCAAACATAGACATATTCTTGACACAGTTCGTGCTCTCCTCATTTCTTCATCATGTCCTGAGCGTTTTTGGGGTGAGGCTACCTTCACAACCGTCTACACAATAAACCGTATCCCTTCTGCTATAATCCAAAATCAGTCTCCATTTGAACGCCTTTTTGGTAAAACTCCTGATTACTCTGAACTTAAAGTCTTTGGTTGTGCCTGTTTTGTTTGAGAATTCTCAAACCACATGAACACAACAAACTGGAACCAAGGGCTCGTCTGTGTTGTTTTCTTGGATATGACATTGAACATAAAAGGTATCGGTGCTAAGATCCCATTTCTAAAATTCTTCGTATCTCGCGACATGTCATCATTTGGGAACATCAAATGTTTTATTCCTTACGGTCATTTGACATGTCAACCCTCACCAACTCCAGATTATTTACTGATCCATCCATTGAGTTATTTCTAGAAGATATAGTTCCAGTTACTATTGAGTCCACTCCAGCACCACCAGTTAAGCCTAGCCCTAATCTTATGCCGAGACCATCCTAGAACCACCAGCTGAATCCACTCTAGAACCACTAGCTGATCTCACCCTTCCAACTCCAGCGACCATGCTTGAGACTTCTCCTGTGGTCGATGATCTTGTATTGCCTTCCATTAACACCCACGCCCCAGATCACCCTCGCCGCTCTACCAGGGTAATTCATCCTCCACATTACCTTTCTGATTTTAATTATTTTTTCACTATACTTCATCTGCATGAGCCTCAATCCTATAAGGAGACTAGTACTAATTCTCTTTGGCAGAAAGCAATGGACGAAGAATTTTAGGCCCTTGCCAAAATTCATACCTAGGATATTGTAGATCTGCCCCTTGGAAAAACTCCTATTGGGTGCAAATAGGTGTTTAAGATCAAGACGCTTTCTGATGGCTTTATTGAACGATATAAAGCCCGACTTGTTGCCAAGAGATTTGCTCAGGAATATGGTATTGACTATAAAGAGACATTTGCTCCAGTGGCGAGGCTAACATCTGTCCGTACACTTCTTGTCGTCGTCGCCATTCGAAAATTGACTCTTTTTCAAATGGATGTCAAAAATGCATATCTCAATGGCGATCTTCTTGAGGAAGTATATATGCATACCCCTCTTGGCCTGGCTGCTCCTCGAAATAAAGTTTGTCTCCTTCGTCGTGCTCTATATGATTTAAAACAAGCTCCATGTGCCTGGTTTGCAAAATTCAGTACTACTATTCATCAGTTTGGGTTCACACCTAGTGCTCATGATTCGGCACTATTTATTCGCTATACTGCCAACGATATTATCCTTCTTTTACTGTATGTGGACGATATGGTTATTACTAAAAATTATCTACGCGACATTTTTTAACTCAAAAAGTTTCTAAGTGGCTAATTCGAGATGAAAGACATTGGCGTGCTCACCTATTTTATTGGCCTTAAAGTCTCATCGGATTCTGATAGATATTTTCTCTCTCAAGCCAAATATACCTCGGATCTCCTTTCCAAGGCTAGGATCACTGACTCAATTATTGTCACTACTCCTCTCGAGCCGAATGTCAGACTTACTCCACTTGATGGTTCACCTCTTCAGGATGTCATTCTATATCGTCAACTGGTTGGAAGTCTTGTATACCTTACTGTTACTCATCCTAACATTGTCTATATCGTTCATCAGGTCAGTCAGTTCTTATCCACTCCTCGGACTACCTATTACTCGGTTATTCTTCGCATATGTCAAGGGTACTTTATTTCATGGGCTTCACTTTTTAGCTCAGTCTACTCCCGTCTTACAAGCTTATTTTGATGTCGATTGGGCCAGATACCCCACGACAGACGTTCAACTATAGGTTATTGTTTCTTTTTGGGTAATTCTCTCATTTTCTGGCATAGTAAGAAACAAACTGTAGTTGCACGCTCCAGTACTGAAGCTGAATATCGTGTCATGGCTAATGTAACTCAAGAACTTCTCTGCCTTCGATGACTCCTCGCTGACATAGGCGTCTCTTCTCCTACTGCCACTACCCTACACTGTGACAACAGGAGTGCCATTCAGATCACTCACAGTGACGTATTCCAAGAGCGTACAAAATACATCGAGGTTGATTGTCACTTCATCCATCATCACATTTTTCAGAATACGGTTCGTCTACAATCCGTCAGTTTAGCTGATCAAACAACAGACATTTTTACTAAGGCTCATCCACTCGGATGCTTTCACTCTCTGGTTTTCAAACTCAAGTTCACCTCTCACTTACCGCCTTGAGTTTGAGAGGGAATGTTAATGTATTAATGTATTATATAGACTTGGCCCACGTAGCCCATTAAGGCAAAATCCTAACCCCCTCTTCCCCTATAAATGTATCACTTTTTATAATATCAATTCATGATTTTTCTCCCACTTGTCAATTATCTTAACACAACATATGTACAAAAAGAGAGATCTTTCACGCTAGATATCCTAAAATGACAAAACATATTTAGCAATTGTAAAGCACAACTATACATGGAATATTTGTACCATACTGTCTCCAATAAACAATCTATTTCGAATTTTCAAGTCAACGAACATAACTGCCATAGTAAAACACTCATTGAAAGCCGAAGGCCTTGGCAGAATGCAGTTCAAAATCAAAATTAAAGATAAGACAGGTACATGTTTCATGGTCATCACATTTGCCCTGATATCCCGATTCACGGCTTTCATTCTTGTGAATATATTGTCATAGTTCAGCTGAACTGTTTCCAACTTAAAGTTACACAAATAGAACTGGACCTTTCCTCGTGCAAACCTTGTCCACTTTCTCATGAATGAAAAATGCAACCATAGTTCATCATAGCAGACTTAGGAGCAATAAGTGCTACCAATATCCCGCATTAGAAATCTCAGAGAGAGTCCTTAGTGTTTCCTTCGTCGTTTTCGTCTTCACTCGAATGTTCTGGATGCTGGGAAGGCTTGCTAGGAACTCTCCAACCACGTATCTCATCTCTAGATTGTTCCTGTGCAGAAGGTAGGTTCATGCGATCTTCCTCATTCTCCTTTGACATCAAAATTGAATTTAATACATTAAGCATTCTTTTTAAGTACTTTCAATCACGGGTAAATACTTCAAATTTTCCCTAATAGTCTTTACAACATTCTCTGTCTGATCTTTTCCTCTTTATGATTTTCTCTCTTTAGTAATTTCTCTCTATACACTTATTATCAAACACATTTAATTTATTTTTATTTTTTAAAAACACTTTTAATTAGACAAGTATTTATCGACAATGCTATTTGCCCTTCTAAAATCCACTAACACCACTTCTTTTTTCATTTCTCATTAAAGTCAATTACCACAAAGATCGCTACTAAATATTGACTTCCAGATTTTTCAACATATTTCTATAATACCATTCTGTCAACCACCACACTCCCTTTTTATTTTTCTTTCAAGTCGAATTACCAAAAGATCACAACTATATATTAACTAACACATTTTTTCAACATATCTCTATAATGCCCCTCTATTAAGTAGAACTAAAACATTCTCCAATCTTCCTACCAAAAATGTTCTCATAGGTATAGATAATTCTTTAAAATTTAATTACTAATTTAGATGCAACTCTTCTTATTTGCAGGGTTATTTGGTTAAGACATTCATCAACCGATGTTTTTAATGAATTTTTTTCATCAAAAAAAAAAAAATCATTTGACAAAAATTTACTGACTCTTTTTTGTGCCTTTTTATATGAGGAAATGTTCTATTAGATTTTGAACAGTTAGTTATTATTTTTCAAAGAATTCTATGGTTAGTTTCTATTGATAAAAGTAAAATTATTAATCAAAGTTTCTTCTCATGATTGGTTTTTCCACAAATGTTACCGCAGAAATATAAATTGCATTTTATAGTTTAATTGTTATATGCATTATTTTTATAATGACATGATAAGAATTTAGGATATAATTTGAATTGTGGTTATAATTCTGAATCATGAAATAATGGGTCTTTTGGTAATTTCATATTGAAGTAAAATAGGGAGGTGTGTAGCAATTCAATTTTTAGGAATGCAAATATCACCGCCCTTTATCTTGTCCAATTTTAAGCCTAATTGTGCTATAAAATGGGTCCTTGTCACAACATAGTACTTATTGTGTGTGCGCGCACTCGTGCTTGCTTGCTTTATCTTTTTTTTTTTTTTTTTTTTTTTTTTTTAAGAGGAGGGGCAGTTCTGATACCTCGCCAGAGTTTCTCTTTCCTTTCCTTCTGGAGACCAATGAAAGGTGCTTTGCAGCATTGCTGAATAATTTGAAGCCCAGAAGATCTCCATTGGCTATACTTACTTCAAGCTGCCAATAAGAACTGCCAGTCAAGATTTGAACAAGGTTTATTCTTTACAAGCACAATAATTGATGCCTTATGAGGCAAATACCTGTACATGAAGAATGCAGAAGAGAATACTAGCAATAGGCAGCCAGCTATCCTCAGGTGACAACGATAAATTTGACCTATGATCAGAGTAAACTTTTGCATTAACCAATAAGAAAAGCTTGCGCTCGAAATACTTCTGTCACAGAAACACAGTAGCACAAAAAAATGACTACAATATTATTACTCGGAATGCTAAAATCGAACATTTATATTAGTTACAAGAGACTATTCAAAATCTTTACTCAGTGGTCTTCAAGAACATCATATTTCTGTTTAAAAATACACATGATAGTTTTTGGCGCCAATGTTAAGTTTGCATTATAGGTATATATATATCTGATGGTTTACCATTCTAAAACCACTTTTTTTGTACACTCTAAGTGCCCTTGCATCTCCTGAGGCAACAACAATTTTAAAGAACAATGTAACCAATTAGCCAGTCCATGCATAGCAGTGAAACATCTTAAATTATCATTTCAAAGTCCATAGAATGTATGTCGCCGTCCAGGACTTCTGCACACTTTCCCACAGTTCAAAAAGAACCATAAATATTGACAGACAGATCAATATGAACGCTATAAAGAAAACTTCAGGACAACTCTATTTTGTTGCCATGAAGAACGAAGACAACTTTAATCCCTCAAAATATAGAAGTCTATTGCTAAGCCCCTTTCGGTTTGCCATTCTGGATGGCACGGCCATGGTGCTTGCCACACAGAAGGCAATGATACTGAAAAGACTGGAGTTGGGAAGCAACTGGGGGCGTGTGCTTAGCAGGAGCAGTGGCCATTAGCAAAACGTTGACAAACCCAAGGTGTTCTCAGGCAAACACAGTGCCAATGAACTGAGAAAAAAAATGCGGGACATAAATCAGTTCATGGTTGCGAACACCAAATCCGTTCAGGGTGGCAAACAGAAGTGGATCAGTTCAGGGTTGCGAACACTGAGTGGATGTCCACGAAAACAATCAAGTGCGCTTGTAGAGCATGTACATGGCTAAAGATGCTAACCTAGGTGGCAAACACGAGTAAAGGATGTGGTGTGGCCCGAGATCAAAAGGTTCAGCTGAGAAGGAATTGAGAGAGAAACTCCTCCTGACAAGCATGAATTGGGTAGCATGATATTGTTGGCAGACACATACGAAGCACTGACACAGATACGAGAAGCGGATATACCAAGACACAAATACGGTGACATAGAAAATCCAAAAAAGAAATGGATACCAATAGGGCATATATATATAAGTTAAACTGATATATTTATTAAAAATTAAATTATATACAAATTTAAATGAAAGAGCACTACTAGAACCAAGTGACGCGATGTTATAATATCTAATAATTTGATACTTTCCTATTCCATATGCGAAGAAAAGGACTACGGATTTGTCAAAAAAAATGGAATTTGAGCTCGTCTCATTTTATATATCTTGGTACATTCAACCCTCTTAATTCCGAAATATTACTCAAAATACCCCCAGCATTTCCCGCACGTGTCCTCCTCGTGTATTGAAGAAATGTCCTCACAATAAATAAATTATAAAATATTAGGACACGGATTTAGACGTGTTAGATATGTATCCATTCATGTCCATGGAGTATCCAAGTCGGACATGAATATGTGTGTGAGTATGTCAAAGAATTCAATTTATTGGTGTTATCAAGAACATGTCTGTTGAGGATAAGTTTACGCTTAGCTTGCAACTGTGGATGCAAGCAGAATTATGAATCCAGAGAGTGTGTGACCTGCAGACTGCCGATAACAGATAGTCTTGCCAATTATTGGGCAAAGGAAAACAGTGGAACGGACCGGAAGGCTAGAGATGGAAAGAAAGGCAAAGCAAAGGTTGCAGGCGGAGTGAAAAAATGACAGTACAAGGTGGCAGAATCCCCTGTTCTTGAAGGATCCACAGCCCAACAACCCAAAACGGTTGCGGCAAAGAGTTGAGGTTGCTATATCTATAATGCTATGTTTGGTTGGGTGGAAAATAGGGTGGATGGGAAAATGAAAAAGAAAAAGAGGATTTTATTTTTTAGTCATCTGTTAATTGCTCATTCACTATTCAGACCCCATGACAATCTGTATTAAGTTTTCAGACCATATCAATTCTTTAAGAAAAAATCCTTCAATTTTGGCCTTCCTGTTACAGTTTATTTACGGAGCATGCCATTCTGAGACTACAAATCACTACAACATGAACAGTGCACTAAATAAACCGCACTCAATACGTAATCCACGTCTATAGACCTAATTTCTGAATCAAATCATATAAAAATGTATTCAAATTAAAGAGCTCGCCGATATCTTTGCAATGGTTTTTTTTTTTTTTTTTTTTTTCCTGTTAACATTAGCGGATTGCGTTAACGTTAACGCACTATTAGCAGTGATTGTGTTACCGCGTCCATTCTGATTCCGATATGTCCTGCTACCCGCTCCACTATCTGCACGACTGCATACAAAAAACCGCCTAAACGCTCTCTATTCTCTCCACGCTTAAAAACTCCGAAACCCTAAAACTAAAGACAATATAACTAATAATCCGAACACACCCCGTCATCTTCAGATGATGGAGAATTTTGAACGTGTCCCGTCGTCTTCCACACAGAAACGAGGAATCCTCAATCCCAACGGTATGTGAAACCCTAAAATCGATACACTTTTGTTCGGCGAAACGCGTTTAGAAATCAAAATCACAAACGAGACGATGATGTTCGTCTATTTTCCCCAACTCCGACATGCTCTGTTTTCCAGTTTTGGATTTATGTTTTTTTTGACATCGTATGTCGTGTTTTGTTTCGTGGGTTTACGATGTTAAAAACCTTCATGTGTTTCTTGCGTTTACCCACCTATTGTTTTGTCTTCCAAAAAACAGAAATTTAAAAAGAATGTTTGCGTTAACGTTAACATTAATGTGAATCGGATGTTTAGATTTAGATATGTTTGTTTGTCTGGTACACCACTATGTACTAGGTTGTGTTAACGTTAACGCGTGGATGTAATTGCATTAATGCTAACGCAAAAGAACTTGCCTGTGAAAAAAGGGGCAACCATTTTGCGTTACTCGTCGATAATGGTTATTTTCTCAAATCTGGTACAACATCTGGGTTTTTGAGCGAAGATGCGTTAACGTTAACGCGTTTATTGTAGTGCGTTAACGTTAACGCAAATAATTGCCTGTAAAATTGAAGGGCCTATTTGCGTTAATTTCTCAAATCTGGTACAACATTTTTGTTTGAAGGGGATGTGTTAATGTTAACACGTTTATTGTAGTGCGTTAACGTTAATGCAAATTGTTTCCTATAAAAGGTAAGGGCATGTTACGTTAACGTAAGGCATGAATATTAATTGCATTAACGTTAACGTAACCCCAGTTTGTCTGTGTTAAAAAGGGTGGACCGTTTTAACGCAAATGGATTTTGTTTGTAAATAGGATGTGTGGATGACTAAACTTTAATGTGCATTAATTTTAGGATTTGGTATTGTTTTTGCGTTAATTTCTCAAATCTGGTACACCATTTTGGTTTGAAGGGGGTGCGTTAATGTTAACGCGTTTATTGTAGTGTGTTAACGATAACGCAAATTGTTGCCTGTTAAAAAGTAAAGGGCTTGTTGCGTTAACGTAAGGCATGAATATTAATTGCATTAACGTTAACACAATCCCAGTTTGTCCGTGTAAAAAAAAAGTGGACCGTTTTAACGCAAATGGGTTTTGTTTGTAAATAGGGGTATGGATGAGTAAACTTTAATGTGCATTAATTTTAGGATTTGGTACTGTTTTTATTACATAAAGAGGGATATGGATGACTGCTTTAACATTAACGTGCGTCTCGTAATGTGCATTAATTGTGTTCCGCGCCGTTCTTGCAGTAAAACTCCTTAAGAAACCCAAAAAATAAAGCTTCAGCCAGCGGATGTTCCTTTATCGCTCCAACCTGAAGCAGACGTATGAACTACTGAAAGAATACAAACTCAAAGATCAGCATAAGATGCTGCTGGCCAAGACCCCCTTCGCAAAATTATTCGAGATGTTATATGAGCAGAGGGTGACTCTCGAAAACATACAAAAAAATGATGATCTCATTGAAATGATCATCCGATGCTACAACCCTGCGCGGGGGGGGGAGTTAGGATAGGGAGCAGGCTCATCCGCATAACCCCGCTGGACATACAACTGATATTCGGGATAGCGACAGGCGAAGAACCTGTTGTTGTGAGCCGCTGCACAAAATTCGACTCTCCCTTCATGTCCAAACTGACATTCGCAGACCGCTGGTTCAATGTCGCGTATTTGAGATCACAAGTGCAATCGAGTGTGAACGCCACAGACGATGAAACAGTACAGGATGTTGTGCGTATGGTCATTCTGCACCTGATGACCACATGCTTCTTTGCGACAACTGGACAGTAGGTCCTGAAGTGGTTAGGTCGCTATGTTGAAACAATTGAAGGCATGGCAAATTACAACTGGACAGCTGCAATATTCACAAATCTGGAAACGAGCCTCAAGAAATCGTACATGGAATCCCGATCAATCACGGGATGCGTGCTTGCTCTCCAGGTATACACATAAACATTGTGAAAACGTTTTTCCAAAATTAAAAAGCATTATTTGTTGAACCTACTTAACATAGTACAATTTTTGCTTTATAGTATTGGTTATGCGAGCACACAACGTTGGTTGACCACACCGAGAGCAGGGAGCATAGTGTGCCGCGTTTGGAGCGATGGTGCCTCACCACGTTTTCTTCCAACCTAGGTGGTATCTCCCTCGAGCTCCTGTCTGCTGATAAGGTAAACAAAAAAAACGTGTTGTGCTTTAAATAAAAATGAGATAGGGGGGACGAATGCATTCAAGCTTTTGAACAATATATTAACTCCAATTGACACATCTGATTGTGTTTAAAAAAATAAACATTTAAGTTAACGTTTAAATGTTTAGATTTGGTTTGTTTATTTGTATGGTCGAACAGGTGTACTAGTTTATGTTAACATTAACGCAATGACCTTATTGTGTTACCATTGACGTTGCTGATAAGGGTAATTGTGTTAACGTTAACGCAAGTACATAAAATGTGCTATGTGGTATTTGCGTTCCTACGCTACATATGTACAAAAAACACGAATTAGTTATTTTTGCATTAACGTTAAATCAAAATAAGTTATATATGGCTGGATTGTTATTGCATTAACGTTAACGTACTTAGTTTTTGGTTTGTAACTTATGTTTAACGTTAACGCAATTAGTATTAGTTGGCGTTGTGATTGCGTTAACGTTAACACACTTTAGTTAATGTGCCGAGTGGTGATTGCATTAGCGTTAACGCAAAAAAATGGGTGTTGGGTTTTTGTTGTAAAAAATGGGTTAACGTTAACGCAATCAATTAATTTGTTAGGGGGGGTGGCGGATGTATTAACGTTAATGCTTGCACATATGCCAGGTGAAGGACCAGCCCACTGATGAGACTTTAACAGAGCTTCAAATGGGGATTGCTTGGAAGGATGAGAGTGATGACTCAATTAAAAATTGCCCGGGTAATGAGGGCGTAGATCCAAACGTTGGTGCTGATGATAGCTACGATGCAATGGTTGACGACATCATAGGTCGGTATCTGACATCCCTCATAAATCAACCTACTCCTGTCCCCACTCAAGAGGCAACTGATTTGGGTGATGATTCTGCCCCCGCTGAGAGTGCATTTTGCACACCTTCAGAGGGTGCCTTGAGACCACTGTCTGTGGCCGCGCGTACAGTTGATGACATCCGCAAACAGATCGAACACATGCAAGGTGAGTTCGCAGCGAATAAAATGGAAAAAATACAGACCATTGCGGCATTGCATAGGGTAATTGCAATCATAACCGCTGCCAACGTCGAGCAGAAAAAAGAGATTGATCATCTGAAAGCATCGTCGTTGCAAGAAAATGAAAGTTATGAGCATTCTGTCTCCAACCTCTGCGAAATTAGCAAAATCAATTGGGGAGAAAGCAGACATCCTGACGGAAACGAGCGTGCACGACGTGACTCAGAAGTATAGGGAGCCCCCTGTCGATAGAGAGAAAGATGACCTTAAGCGGAGATGTAACGAGCTCACCCAGGAGGTGGAGACACTAAAAAAAATCATTGAAACATTGAATCAACAACACACTGATGATGCTGACAAAATGAAGAAGAAATATAATGATCTTGCTCTTGCCTTGAAAGCAAAACAAGAAATTAACAAACTGCTAGGAGAAGAAAGAGATAGCCAAATCAAATGTTAAAATGCGTGTGGCGCTAAATAAACAAATACAAGACCTCCAGACGAAATTGAACGCCCACATGCAAACGGGAGGGAGGGGTACCCCTACCACTCTCGCAGTCCTCGAGCCTCAACCGCTCTCTATGGTCATGCCGACAGACGCCCTTGATGCACCGTCACCAGTCCCGATGCCTACGTCGCATGTGGGGTCAACGTAAAAAGTTAGCTCCATGGTTGGACGAGTAAAGAAAAATGAGAGGCAACCGAAGAAACAAGGCAGTGATTTTGTCTACCCCAAAGCAAAAGGGAAGGGCAAGCAGAAAGAGAAATCTAACATAGTTGATGTCGATGAGCTTCCGCCGGCAACAATGTATGAAGACAATGCAAGACTGTCAGCTCTTAATGCGACGATCGTTGGTGCGATGCTTGGTGATGAAGATTGGGAGAAGTTGTCTGTGATTTCTAAAGAGGGCCAGGGTAAAAACCAAAAATTAACTCAAAGTGCCTATTTACTTTTAAAATGCCTTTTTTCCATAAAAATGTTTGTTGATCATGTGATATGTTGTTTTTTACAATGTCCCAGTACATTCGTATTTGAAGGCGGGAAACCCATGGCCACAGTTTCATGTGGCGACGTCAATTGCATGCTTATGGAGCGTCATGTGTCGGATAACGTATGAAACCGACTGCATAATGTTTGTGATTGATTAAATACTTACATCAACTTGTTTCGTGAAAAGATGTTTACGTTAACAAAATTTACGTTAACGTTAACGTATTGACTCCCTTCTCCCTTCTCCCACAGGTTATCGATTCGTACGGAAACTGTTTGGAAGATAAAATTAGATCAATCAATCACATGCGGATGTCAACGTCAATCATGTTGTTGCACGAAACGCAGTTCGCAATATCATGCATTTGGGTAAGACGCTTTAGCACAATATTAGCTTTTTTTCTTTTTTCATCCAAACTTCCTAACATGTAAAAAAAATCATAGAATGTTATAAGAGAGGACAACAAGCTGCTGCTGAAAGGTCTCTACTACACAATCTCCACCGCATTCAACAAAGAAAACCGTTATATTATGTTCCTGATGAACACTAACGGTCGCCATGCGTCACCCAATCACTAAACTGTAATGGTGCTAGACATACATGATAAAAAATGGACGTTCTACAATTCCATCCGTCTTAGGAAGAACACGACTAATCATTATTATAACGATGCGCTTACGGTGGTATGTGATTTGACATGGAACTACTTTAACTGTCTGTAATTACACTCTGTTTTATTTGACTAACCTATATTCTGAACAGAAAAAGTTTGTTGAACGACATATCAACATGGAAATAAGGCCAGATTGGGGCGACGCACCTATAGAACAATGTCTCGATTCACCGCAACAACGCGGGGCATAAGTTCACCCGTCCGAAACAGTGTACTAAAAATCGTATGTCTGTGCAAATTTATCAATCACATTTGTTTACCTTCCCCCCCGTTTGCAGGACTGATTGTGGCATTTTTATTATGTACATCATGAAACAATATGCTGTAAATATGCCCGTCGGGAAAAAACTGTCAGTGGCGGATGTATGGGGCGTCCGGAAAGACGTAATACATTCTCTACTCAACTATCCGCACTACAGCTGGGTCCCCGTGGTGGTCAGTGATGTTGGAAAAACCCAACCAGATTAGAGCGCACCCTGACCTTGGGTGGGGAGGGGGGTGTTGATCAATGATACAAGACAAAAATCTGAGAAAATGTATATATTTCCCTATTTAATTTATTTTTTGCGATGATAGTTGCGTGTGTTTGATGGGTGGTTTAATGTTCAAACAGCGTTAACATTAATGTGCGAAAAAATGCGTTAACGTTAACTTAAGAAAAAATGTAATTCTTTAACTCTTATTGCATCCGATGATTTATTGCGTTAAATATGTAGTCTTTTGATTTTGCTGTTGGGTTATAATTGTGTTAACGTTAACACAAATAAGTAAGTGTACTGGATTGTTAATGCGTTAACGTTAACGTAATAAGTTTTTGGATTTTTTTTTGCAATGACGTTAATGTTAACGCAATTAGTAATTTTACATGTGTTGGTTGTGATTGCATTAACGTTAACACAACAAAAATTAAATGTTATGGGTTCCTTAATGCGTTAACGTTAACGCAATCAGTTAAGGAGTTTTTTTGTTGTAAATTGTGTTCACGTTAACGTTAATGTAATTGTAATGAGTTTTTTATTGTAATTGCGTTAACGTTAACGCAAACTGTAATTTGCTTGTACTGGTTTGTAAAAAAAATGCGTTAATGTTTACGCGATTAGTTATTGAGGTCGGTCTTGTAATTGCGTTAACGTTAACACAATTAAATTATATACATTATGACATCGTTAAAAACGTTAAAATGTGCGAATCGTACTTGCGTTAACGCTAACACGAAAAAAGGTTTGCGTGTGTATAATAATTGTTTACGCAAAACAAAAACCACATCCCTTCCCACAGTGATCTTTCTTACCAAAAAACATCATGTGAAAAAAACGAGATTCCCCCCTCCCCTTCCCCAAACATTGAACACAGAAAGTGTTTCTGTGTCAAAATTACATAAGAAGAAATATTTGATGAATGTGTGCTTTAAATTGAAGTCGTGCATGTCTTCCTGTTGTGGTGACCATTCTTTTTGCATCTACCACATCTTATTTCTGGGATCTCACCCCTTGATGGGATGCATTTCTTCCGCGGTCGACCAGGTCGTTTTTTTGTGATCGGGGAGATGATTACAACTTCCGATGCATTCCATTCTGGCTTCTCGAACGTGGGTACACCATATATACCTTCCGAGTAGGTCATTCGGTAATATTCCACCAAGAAAAACGGCTCAACGGATGAATATATATTTTGGCCGCTTTTTTGTATCGCCGCACAAGCATGAACACACGGGAACCCATTTCCCTACCACCTAAAGCAGGAACACGTTTTTTTATCCACATCAACCAGAACGGATGGGATCGAGTGCACTTCGTATACGTTGTTACCGCACTCAACAACATTCCACGTCCGTCCATCGCTTATCATCTGCGACAGCATTTGTTCGCGTACTGGGCATAGGAAACCCGTCATCAGAAGTGATTCGGCGCGTCTCACTGACAACTGGTTCATTACATTGCACCTAATCTTGTCAACCATTAATATGATCGGCAGGTGCCGGTAATCACGAATCCATGCGTTGAATGACTCCGCTAGGTTAGACAACATTTCCCCATATCTTTTGCCTTTGAAAAACATGTTACAGAAATTGTCAGGCGGCACATCCTCTAGGAAATTCTCTACTTGTCCCATACCTTCTGCTCTTAATTCTTCCCTCAACTGGTAGTATTTGTCAAGCGTCATCGCATATGCCATCATCAAATATTTGTGCACGAGCTTGTCCTTCTACGCTTGTATCAAACCCGCTAATTTGGCCCTCATATTGTTCTTCAGGTGGTTCAAGCAATAAGAATGAAAACAATCCGGGAACATCTTCCGGACCCCCTCAAGAATGCCACTATGTCGATCAGAAATGAAGGTTAATACACGTTCTTTCGCCACAATTTTTTCTAAATTGATCATGAACCAATACCAGTTGTCGTCGTTCTCCGTATCAACAACAGCGAATGCCACCGTGAAAAGACCTGTCCATTTATGAAAAATACAAAAACGGATCAGCGTGCAGCAAATAAACATTGTATACACAGCCCATTTATATACGTTAACGTTAACACATTTAACGTTAACGTTAAAAAAGTTCTCATGTCTCATCCCCAAACATGATCAGCTCGCCTCGTCCCCCCACCCCACCCCACCCCACAAAACTGTTGAAAAAATGTAAAAAAATATAAGAAAGCGTTACTTGCATCTAATGTGTTAACGTTAAATGTTATTGCGTTTATGTAATAAGGAATCAAACAACGCCTACCATTGTTCCCATCCTTTGCGCTGGCCACCAACAAACACCCCTTGTACCTACCCCCCAGAAATGTCCCGTCTAGAAACAGCATCGGCCTGCAGTATTTGAACCCATGCGCAGTCGCATAGAAGGATACAAACAGTCTCTTGAAATAGCCCGTTTCTTTATTGTAATCCAACGCCAAATGGATGCCTGGGTTCGTCTGCCTACATGCATCCAAGTACCAGCGCAATTGATCATAAGACGATTCGTGGTCGCTATACAAATCATCCCAAGCTTTTTCCACACCGTTCCATGCAATGTGGTATGGGATCTCAATCCCATAGTCGTTCTTGAATGTGTGAACAACGTCAATTGGATGAGTTGACAGGGTATTCCGAACTAAGTCTAAAAGACATGACTTCACAACACTACAGTTCATCTTCTCATTCCTCGCTATCCTATAAGCAGTGCCGGAAGTATAATTTCTCTGGAACTCCCAAATATAAAAAAACCCATTCCTTTCGTCTAGTCTACCATGCACTCTCCATTTGCATTCCCTCTCTTCCTTAAGAGAACATTCAGCTGTCACCCTCTTCTTATCGTTCTTTATGTACTGAAATGTGAAATCCATTTATACAGCATATTTCCTTGTTGATTCTCTGAATTCCGGTATTCCACCCTTAAAAATCTGCCCGACTTCTTTAAGACCTTCAGCCCAATGATCGGACAATAATGCCTTTTTAGGCAATGGGCAGAAAACGGACAACAGGTCATCCTCCCCGTCCATGCCATCCCGGCCCCCCCGGCCCGTTGGATATTCAAATAACATCCTGTCCCGACTGCCACTTGGTCCACTACCGCTGCCGCACACCTTTATCTCCAACCCCACATATTCAAGCTTCATTGCTTGTGCAAGGCTAACCATTACCTCTACATCGTCCTGACACGATATTAGGTACCTGTCATGCCCTGGTATGGAATAAAACATCTCGAACGAAACATCCCTCAACATGTCCCACCACGACAACATATTTTGAATAAGCACCGTGTGCGTGAAATCATCATCCACCTTGACGCCTAACGAGTAACCATCAAACTTGCACATCAAAAATATGCGCGTAGCCATTGATCCCCCCGTAAATCTGCCAAAACAAAAGAATGCAATCCAATTGTGCCAAAAAAACAGTCTAGATAAACATTAATATGCATCGGAAAAATTTAGATTTCAATATACTTATTAGTCTATTTGAACGCTTATACTGATTGCGTAAACATTAACACGTTGACTTGATTGTGTTAACGTTAAACGCAGTCAAGTTGCCTTGTAAAACATGGGTAACGTTAACGTTAACACTTTTCTGGTCCAGCACTTAGATTTATTGCGTAACCGTTAACGCATAAACTTAAAATGCGTTAACGTTAACGCACCTACTGCTTTGACCCCCCCAGTAAATCTGCGAAAATAAAAAAGAATGCATCCCCAAATTGAGCGAAAAAAAACAGTCTAGATAAAACATTAATGTGCGTCAGAAAGTTTAGATTTCAGTATGCTTATTGGTCTGGTTGAGCGCTTATACTTATTGCGTAAACGTTAACAAATGGACTTGATTGCGTTAACGTTAACGCAATTAAGTTGCCTTTGTAAAACATTGTAACGTGCCGTTAACGTTAAACGTTAGTCTGTCCAGTACTTATACTGATTGCGTAAACGTTAACGCATGAACTTAAATGCTTTAACGTTAACGCAAATAAGCTGCTTGTTAAAACATGTTAACGTTAAAACGTTTCATTGAATACAAACGAGTGCCTCTGCAGCTTGGAACATCTTACTTTTCAGAAAAAGCTAAAAACTGTGAGTTAACAAACTTTACCATGTACACCCATTCCCTGACTGTATTTGCTCTATTCACATTGTTATTACGTTAACGTTAAAACGGAAAAAGTTGTTACAACATGTTAACGTTAATAGGTTTCATTGAATACAAACGACTGCCTCTGTATTTGCTTTTCAGAAAAAGCTGAAAAAACTGTGAGTTAACTAACTTTACCATGTACGCCCATTCCCTAACTGTATTTGCTTCTATTCACATTGTTATTACGTTCATGGTCAAGGTTTTAAATCGCGGTATCGGGTTACGTAACGGTAACGATCGCAGTGTAACGGTATCGGGAGTATCGGCTTGTCCGTAACGGGAATCGGCCGTAACGTTATTAAAATCACCAGAACATCCTCAAAAACTCAATAAGAGTAATTGTTTTACTCATTTAACCTTTAATAAACACATTATAATAGGTATTATGACATTTCAGGGTTATATACAACACAATAAAGACAAAAAAAAGACGAAAAACTGTCGTACTTAACAATCTTAAAAGAATAAGATGATGCACACAATACTTAATAAAAATATATTACACAAATATAATAAAAGAGTAAATTGTACTTTTACATTATATTACAAAAACAATACACTCATATAAAATTATCAAAACCAAAACGAATTGCGCTCAGGCTCTTCATAGTCTTCATAGTCGGCATCGGCATAATTCATACTATTTACTAAAATCATAATTAAAGTTAATTAATACTAAATTAACCATTATATATATAGTTATACATATAATGTCATAAATAATAATGACAAAAAAAAATGCTATAAAAATAAAAGTTAGAAAATTTTAGGACTAAATTGTAAACAAGCCATTTATCATTTTATAAATCAATATTATTTCCAAACCTCCCTAATTATCAACCAAACACACCCATGACCCACCCAAATCAACCGACACACTCACTCACACGCCCAAATGAGATGGAAAGAGAGAGAGAGAGAGAGACGAACGGAGTGACGCGAAGACGAGGAGCTGCGACGCGACGGAGAAAACTGCGATTGTGACGTCTCCGGCAACGGCGAGAGCTATGTTTGGCGACGAGTTGTTTCTGTTAGGGTTTGGCGACGCCGCGATTGATATCTCAACTTTTGGCAAGGAGTTCTTTGATTTTCTGCTAATTAGTAAGTTTTTTTTTTGTCTTCTACTATTTTTTTTCTTCACCTCTGCTCAATTATATGAAAGATTCTCTAAAGAAAGCTGAAAAACTAGAGCTCACATGGGTGTCGGACCTGAAAATAGAGTTGTATAGGCCGTAACGGCTGTAACGGCCTCAATAATAGCCGTAACAGCTGTTACAGCACCGTATCAGTCCGTAACGGCCCGATACGGTGCGAATCGTCCCTAGACTCCGAAATCGGCCGTGTAACAGTATCGGAGGGTTCAATTTCCGATACGAATCGGCCGCTATGGTACGTAACGGCCAATATTTAAAACCCTTTTCATGGTACACAAAATAACACCAAATACGTTAACGTTAACGCAATGCTCATGCTCCCTCATAGAGTGTGCCCTAAAAAATGGGCATTCATTCATCCCCAAAACTCAAACATCCAACTTCGAAACGTTGTAACAATGCCGAAAAACCCAAAAAACGAGATTAAACGCAATTATATAACTTTTCAATGAATACAATCGAGTAACTGACCTGCTTCGCCTTTAAACACAGTTTGAATGCCACCGCGTTATATATTCGCCGTCGCCGTCGTTTCAAACTCTTCACCTCGTACCAGTTCTGCAACGCCTACAATTTTGAAGCGAATGTTTTTGAAAATCCGCGCTCTGTGTAAAGAATGTCGTACATGTATTTGAATCAGCCTGAAAAATCTCTATTTTGTTGCTTACCATAACCGAATTGATCCGTCCACCTGGCTCGTCGGAGTGAACAAGGGAATTATCGTCCATCGCCGTTCGCCTTGTCTTCGTCGGAGGGCTAAAAATTAAACCCATTGTATGGGATGGTCTGAGCCCTAAACGATCTTGTGAAAAGGGTTTTATTCTAAGTAATCTCTCTATGGGGGATCATATAATAAAAAACTCAAAGAAAAAGAGGTGGAAAATGAAAAAACAAATTGTGTTTGGTAAAAGAAGGAAAATGGAATGGAAAAAAAAAAATGATGGAAAAAAAAAAGGCTCATTTTTCTTCTTTTTTTTTCTCTCAATTTTGGGATGAAAATAGAGGGAAAATGATTGACGCTTGTGAAAAAGTATCAAAATTACAATTATACCCTTAATAATAGATTTATTTTTAGTGATAATTGGCGATTAGTCCCAAATAGAGGAGGTAATCTGTCGTTAGTCCCTTTTACGACATAAGTTTTGAATTAGTCCCGCGTTTTAAGTTTTACTTGCGTATTAGTCCCACATGAACTCACGTATTACGCAGGGATGTAGAGAGAACTTCGTGAGTAAATTCGTATTATATTGAATATTAGTTACATGTAACTAAAATTAGTTACAACTTAATAATTAACTATATTACAAATAATATTAGTTACACGTTACAAATTACATATATTTTTGTAATATTTGTGACATCTAACAAATATTACACACAGATAATATTAGTTACATATATGTACCTGTGTAATATTAGTTACACGTTATAAATTATATGTATTTGTGTAATATTTGTGACATCTAACAAATATTACACACAGAAATTAGTTTAATACTAATTACATGTTGTAAATTACATGTATTTGTATAATATTTATTACATCTAACAAATTTTTACACACAGATTAGTTACATGTTACAAATTACAGTAATATTTATTACATCTAATAAGTATTTTACACACAAACTAATTATATGTAACTGCGAGAGTGCAGGTGCGTATATTTGGTGTTCCGCCTTTTTTAATACGTGGGACTAAAACACAAGTTGCAATTGCACATGGGACTTTTTCAAAATTAAGGGTAAACTAAGGAACTTGCCACCGAAACACCTTTTTTTTAATTTATATTTTATAATATATGGGGGTAAAATAGTAAATTACACTAAAGTACATTATTCTCATTCCTTTCATTTACTTTCCTTACCAAACAACACTAGGAAAAACTATTTTTCTCTCACAATGGATAAATTATTATCTTTTCATTTTCCTATTTCTTTTCCTTATCCATTCTTCCAACCAAACGTAGCCTAAAAGTCCTCACCGGATCACGATGTCCTAGTCAGTGGCACCTAGATTGGGAACGGTTTGAAATCGACTAAGTGAAGATATTGATTTCGGGGTAGGGTTCCAAATAAATAGCCTCGCATGTGTGGCGAAAAATCATGAAATTGGTGGTTGGTGATTGAGATTCCCAAAATTCTGAGTTGAAGAGAAGCAAACGAGGGCAGGAGTGTAATCAGTGCGGTCAGGGATCGACTTCTGTGACCAAAGTTGGAAAATCTTGCGAGTGGCGAAGGGTTGAAGAGGACTTGGCCAAAGTTATGGAAGGCATTCATGACAAGACCGCAATGTTGGTGAGTCATTCTTTTAAACAAAATCAAATGTTGACAAGTAAGCATTGGGACTGTCTGGGGAAGGGATTCTGTGGCAAAAGTTTGAAAGTTGCTGCAAGTGGCAATGGGCTGAAGTGGAATTGGCAAATTCCTGAAGAATACGAATTGCCTACTTGATTAACAGTCAACACTCCACTAAGACTGAGATTTGCATTGGAGATATCGAGCGATAAAAACTAATCCACCAATTTTGACAGAGAAATTCCATTTGCTTTGGGGATTACTAATGGAACTAAGCCTGCCAATTTTGAAAGAATAGACTTAAAGCATTACTATATGGAGCACACAAGTATTTTGACAAAGATTAAATTTAGGTGTTTAGGATTGAAGATTAGTTAAGAGGTGATATGAATTATGTTATTCTTCTTCCATCTAATATTAAAGAAAAAAGTACATAAAACTAGAACTCAGCAACTTCTCTCAAAAAGAAGAACTTCGACAACAAGGTATCTAGAAGAAAGGAAGCAGTAACTAGATAACTAAATCATTTCGCATTATAAGATCTCTGGGCCATACCCAGTCAACATACAAAATAAACAATAGCTGGTAGTCATCTCATGCTGATTTCAACCATAGCACAGGGCAAGTAACAAGCCAATGCCTTTCTTGAAATAAACATTGCTAACGGCTCTAATGCCAATATTTGAAACTAATTAAGTGGATAAATTTCTTCACAATGCACAATAGTATCTCAGCAGAACATTATAAAGAACTACAGTACAACATAAGTATCAAGTGTGGAGATAATCAAGGTAAAAATTGTTAAGGAATTTTCTCTAAGTTTAATCATATATGCGAGAAGATTGGATATAAAAATGTGATTCTCTGTCATTCTCACTATCCAAAATCAAATAGTAGATATTTAAAAATGAAAAAAAGAATAATAATAAGATGAATAATCAAACCTCAAATAGGGAGCCAAGTAGACAATTGCATACACAGCATAACGTCGCTTTCCAGTATCCAACCAAGCAAACACCCAACTCTAGGATAGAACCCAAGGAGATGAGATGTTAATATAACCACTAATAGAAAACAGACAAGTTAATGAGCTTTGGGAGTATGAGAATGAAATAGCAAACGAGAGAAGGTTATATACATTCAGAGTACTATACAATACACTTAACATATCAGCCAGCCTATTCAGATAGGAGACGAAACAATCATGAATTAACCAAATCAATTTACAAGATAACTATCTGAGTGTGAATGAAGGTATGTATTTGTCCAGTTGACTATGCTATTTACATTAACATTGTATCTCAAACTCAAGGACATCAAACAGACGCCAACTTGAGCATGGATAGCAAATTCCAAAGACTTCTTAGGATGTGGACATCTTAGCAAATGTGTTACAATAAACATGCATACTTGTAATCAGTGAATTGACCGGCATAATTTTAACAGTGGCTCGAATGATACTTTAAGATACACAAAAGTGACGGAAGATTTATATGTTGCTTCCTGCATTGATGAAAACATTATTAAGAGTAATATGAATGCTATTCACAATACCACTGCTATCCTCGAGTCAGAAAGTCATAAGAGCGCTTAGTCAGTATCAACAAGTGCATGATACTCAACCTACTAGATGTTCCCAAGACAGTTTCTTTTTCATATGCCACAGGAAGAGGGAACTTATTAGGAGGAGGAACACAAGTTCATAGTAGACTGTCTGCAGTAAGATTGACAATCCAATTGTCTTTAGAGTAGTAGAGGAATAAAAGTTCATGAAAAAGAGGTACTTGAGGTAGACGTATATGAACAACAGTGTAACAACTAGAGCATTCAGTGGAGAGATATGAACATAGAAATTTAGCCATGAAACAGAATGTAGCAAAGAATATGAAGAGAGCCATATCACGAGTAGAGCGCAAAACAGACAGAAAGCAATTAATGATATGAGCTAGATATGCATTTTCATGTTTTAGGCTGAGCAGCAGGAAACAGAAAAGACTTTACACACCAACCGAACATAAGGTATATATCCTACGGACCTACATAAACTAACGCGCATGCACATGCCTTCTAGCTGTAGTTTCCTTCTTTGCTGGCGATTTTCAGCCATCATTTGCCCAAGATTCAACGTTGCAATCACCACCATCCATCCAAATACCAAACACATTTTCTATCTATTTCAGCAACTGAGTTTCATCTTTCAGTAAATCTTTGTTAAAATTAACCAGTTCCTGGTCCTGACTATCAAATACTTAATTTTGTAGCAGAACATATTGTCCACTAGTCTTAATCTTGATGGTTAAACAATTTCAATATTATTGGATTTCTTAACAAATGGATATACTGTTGACCTCGCTCATCAGATCTAACTGTTTAACATTCTTCATGACATGCATAAAGAAGTTGGAGAATCCGTCAACATCTCAATATCATCTTAGTTTTATTTATGCAGAAAAGTCTAGGAAAGGAAGAGGAGCGCTGATGGTACACTCTTCTATTAAATTTGGGTGGTCCTTTATTGTACTAGTTCTTGAACCCTTCTAAAATTCATCTATTACAACTCTCAACCACTTACTATCATCTGCCATATTTACAAGACTCCTCTACACACACAAAGATAATTGCTGACACTAGAGTACTACTAAAGGAATTTGATGTTCTACAACAATAAACCTTCAACTACTTTGTTCAACTTCCGATACCCCCCTAGACTTGATTTTGTAATTCTATGGATGGATCTTACTTTGTGGAAGACTTCATTCTTGGAGAGTCTAAGAATGTCGGCCATCAAATCTCATGCCAATTCGTTTATTGAAACACCGGATTTTTTTTCTCAAGATGATTGCTTTTGTATTAAACTAAAGTAGTTGAATGGTTGATAGTATGCACTAGAAATGTTACCGAGAATCATCTAGTGCCTAGAATCATCATTGTTAGAGATGTCTTGTAAACTATAATTTGTTCTAGAGACATTAAGCCTCTACATAATCTCCGTAGAATTATTGTAAAGGGGTCGTGTAAAATTACATATATGATTGAAGTTGGCAGATGGATAGCATAAAAGAGGGTGAAATCTTCCCCTCTCGAAAAAGTTACGCTCAACATACAAGTACAATACATGAGTGCTCTTCCACTCCACTTCTCTCTTTTTCCAAGCTTTTGTCATACAAATAAAATGCTTTGCCTTCCTCCTCCAGAAATGACTGTGGATCAACAATTTTGTATCTCATTTCCATATAGTTCGGTATCATTTACGCCTTCTCAACCTACATGTGAATGTCCTGTTGATGATAGAAACTTTGCTATTTATCGGGATCAGTTAATTCTCTTGTAATGGCTAAGTCTAACATAGATGAATCTGAACTGTTCGAGCATCTCTTCTTCATCATAGCCCCAGATCCATCTTACAGCCAATCTATTTTCAAGCTTCTCCATTAAAAATCTTTAATTAGTACTCTTGTTGTTATTTAAGGCTCAAGCTGCATTAAGGCACCAAGATCTCCGAGGAGTCTAAGCACGAGGCAAAAGGTGAGGCACGGGTGTTACTGAATTAAGGCTCATATAAGTACAATTAAGTTTTTATAAATAAGCAAAATATATTATATTGTAAATTTTATTTTAAAAACTAACTAATAATGCCAACTATTTGTATGACCTTTTTGCACGCTATAGATTTGCTATGTATATTTTTTTATACCTAAAACCATAAGAACAATTTCAACAAATCAAACAACTAAAAGTATAGAAAAATTATAGAACGGATTATAACAAAATAATTCAAACCTATGAAAAGTAATTAACATGCAAAATTTCAAATGATTCGACAAATTGAAATATAAATTGATTACATACTATCTCTCTTAGATCGACTATTGATTAAAAATGCAACTTAAATTACAATTCATTGTCCTATAAAGGATCATTTGTAAAAGCATGCAAGTGATAAAATGGTTTAATTAATGTGTTACTGAAAAAAAACTATATCATAAGTATGCAAAAAGTTCAATGCTTGCACCACAATTCACAAGTGATATTACTAGACGCCAATAGCATGAGCCTTGGGACCTGCGCCTACGCACACAAGGCATGAGCCAAGAGCCTGGACTTGCACTAGGTGAGGAACAAAAACTGAGACTTCACGAGCTTTGGGGCTAGGCACGCCTTTAATAACAGTGACAAGTTCAAGTTGTCAGATACAGTTGTTGCAACCTACATGGATCCAATGATAATTGAATAAATTCAACCTTTTCACGCTCCCTTACTCTCATGGCTTTTAACCTTATTACTTAGCAAAAATAATTTAAAAAAAAAAAAAAGGCAAAATTCTAACAAATAAGAGTAATTATAATAATCATATAAAGGATAAGACTCACCAGCCAATTGAAGTAAGGAACAAAACTAATGATCCCCATCACAGCGAACCTCGCATCCGTCGAATCGACCACTGAGTCTCCTTCATCCCCCTCCGCATTGGAAATTATGGGAAAAACCATCGAATTGAGTATGCAAGCCCCGATGGCGACGCCGATTGGCGCGTCCTGCGAGAACTCCGCTCTGCACGTGCCATTTCTGACCCTTCTTCTCTACAATAACCAAACCAAACAACTAAACTATGGTTTTGAATCGGTACGAAACCATTAACATTGGTAGAAAGCTGAGGATTAATTATGCCGTCTACCTGATTGAGCTTAATGCTGTGGTGATATGTATATACAAGTTTAGAAGTTGACACGAGAAATGGCTTCAATGATGGACAGGGTACGGAGGACGACGCTAGGTTAAGATAGAGATGCATCGTAAGAGCGAAGCTGGTGACAGTTGCATCTGCGCCGGCTGGTAAGAGTGTGGAGCAGGAGGAGAAGTTCTCGATTCTCACAAATTTTGGGAATGCTGCAGTCGGAAGTGCCTAGTAGCCTGGTGTGGTTTTGGACAACAGTTATAAAAAGACAACTATTTTGAGTGATTTGTACGCGCATTTTCATCAGTTTAATTTTGTTGTTCTTTGCCGAAATATTGTTGTATTAATTGGTGGATTTTTTATTTTTTTTAATCCGGAGACTTACATTGGAGAGAAAATCTAATTTATTTCTCTTGTAAAAGATCTAAATTTAATATATATACTTAAAAAAAAGAAAAGATTGATGAATTTTTTAATGTTATCTATGTGAGTTAACTATGCATTACTAGGATTGTTGAAAATATTTAAAAGATTTTTTTTCTATGTATTTGTTTTCAAACATTTTAGTTTTTTGTGTTTAAATTGAGGATATTGTTTAATGTTTGATAAAATGATAAAATTTTACTTAAATATAATTTTATTTTTAAACACATGTGCTTTTGCGAATTTATTTTTTGTTTTTATAGTACGGTAAGAAAAGATCACATATTAGTAAAGATAAGTTCCATTATTTTAGAGTAAAATAATATTAATTTAATTTTTTTATGTTTTTTTAAATAACTCAAGTCTTTCTTATATGATTTGATCAATCATTTTTTTGTTATATTTTCTTTTTCTTTTTCATCTTCTACGATCTTTCTGATTAACCAACCTACCTTTATACACCATCAACTAAAAATATAACGATATACACCTTTACATATTTACAAACAAAAATATAATTATATACACTTTTATTCAATCACAAACAAACAAAAAATATAATTATATAAACTTTTATATATCAACAAATAAAAATATAAATATATAAATCTTTATACACCCACATCAACAAATTGAAATATAAATATATAAATCTTTACACACCCACAAATAAAATAATAATTGTATACACCTTCATACACCCACAAACAAAAAAAACATAATTATTTAAACCCTTTATAAAACAACAAACAAAATGTAAGAAAAAAACTATACCTTTTTCCCTTCAGAAATTATTAAATATTTAGTCATACTTTTAAATTTTTCATAATATACAAAATAATCCCCCCAAAATGTAACTTATTTTAAGTAACATATTGTTTTCAAAAAATTAAATTTTACGTGTATTATAATGATGATATTTTATTTTTCATAATGTTTATTAAAAATGGATGAAGTGATGAGTTATTTTCAAGATAGAGTGTTTTTTTTTGGGGGGGTTATGTAAGATCTCGATTTAGCTCGTACGTCATTTTAATTTCAATTGAGAGCATTTAGAAATTTTCGAGGAAAAAAATAATAATAATAATAAAAAATAAAATAAAATAAAATAAAATAAATACATAGATAAAAATAAAATAAAAACATGTAATTTAAGAAATCCTAAAAGATGAATGGGATTAAATGAAGACTTAATGGGAAATAGGGGGGAAAAGTGCAATTAAACCAAATGGTTTTTTAAAAAAAAATAATAATATGTACACGTCCGTTTGTTGCGAATCCGGCCGGCCGACGGAGAGATCGGGAAGAGTGAGGATCAACGTGGCGAGCAACCGATCGATTTCACACCACCATTTTCATGCATATATATACATGCGCCTATCATTTCAAACGCTACAAGGAAGAACGATCTAGAAATCTAGAGAGATAAACGGAGGAACGAAGCGTCGGTGCCGCCGTGTAATCGCCGGCGTTCAGTCGCCGGCGTGTGTGCGACAGAGTGCGTGAGTTCCTTCTGTGTGCATGTATGAGGGTGGAGTTGTCCGATGTGTGTGTGTGGGTGATCGGCGATCGTCGTGTGGGAGTGGGTATTCCTCCGACGGGAGTGGGTATTCCTCCGACGGCAGTGGTGGCGGTGGTGCATGTGTGTTCTGTTTACTGTTTGATCAACTGGGGGTAAGCAACGGAGGCAGTGGCGGCATGAGTTTGGCCGTTGGTGGGTGTGTGGGTCGTTGCGGTGGCGTGTATGGTTTAGGTGGGTAGATGAGAACGGTGGGGAAATGGCCGGTGGTGGTTGGTAAACCGTGGTGGGGGATGGAGTAGGTCCGGCGGTAAGAGCGACGGGGCGTGGGAGGTCTCGGGTGGACGGAAATGGTAGAGAGAGAGAGAGAGGGTGGCCGGCGACAGGTTTGAACCGAAACAGAACAGTGAACGCAAACAGGGAAGAAAGAGAAAGAAAAAAAAAAAAAAAAAAAAAAAAAAAGGGAAAAAAAAAAAAAAGGGAAAAAAAGAAGAAGGGGAAATTGCAGAAACTACCCCAGGAAAATCCAAAACACATCTCGTGGTCGCCGAACGGTTCGGAAACAGGTGAAGTTTCAATCGGTTATTAATTTTCGTTAAATTAAATTGTATTTTGCATTACAAATCCTAAAATCGTAATAATTTCGTAACGATTAATTAATTGTAAGTACGTGGTACATAAAATAGTAACGATTCGGAATATAGGGTATGTATTGTATGATTAGGATGTTTTAGATAAGAGATTAATTTAGGCTATGTCACTGTTAGGTTCGCAGGCACCGACGTCCAGATAAAGTATGATCAGTGTCAGTTTTGCAAAACAGATATCGAGGTGAGTGTACTGTCTTCTTACCAAACTGTTTTTCTATGTATATACATGATGAAATATGTGTTTACTTAAATTGTATGAATTTATGAATGATATGGATCAAGCAGGATTTGGGTGAGTTGGTAAACTGGGTTTTTGAGAGATTTCGATGGTTTCCAGTATGAAATTGAAAATGAATTTTTGTTGAAATTGGTAAAATCAGACGGTGTTTTTTAAAAGGAAATAGAAAACAATTGTTTTCCTAAAAATGTCTGGTTTTCAAAAGGAAAATAAAGGGTGGAAAAATAGTTTTGAAAGAATCAGATGTTTTCTCTAAAAAGAAAAGTGTGAAATATGCTGTTGGACTTAAAAAGTTGGTTTTGAGGAAAAGAGATAGATGTGGTGATTTGACGATATTTATTGAGCTATGATTTGATGATGTTGTAGTTGATTTGACGATGCCCTAGTATTTATCCGTTTTGGTAGAGTGAGATTATCCGCTTTCGGCGGAGTGATGTTATCCGCTACGGCGGAGTGATGTTTATCTGCTTCGGCAGAGTGATGTTAAACGTTTATACTGCGCAGTGATTATCCGCTTCGGCGGAGTGATGGGTGTTCGTAGGAAGGCATATCCTACGGATGGTACGGTACCGTTGCAAACTCCCGATCGTGAGGTTAAAACGATCACTAGGGCTGGCCAGTGTGTGTGTGTTGGAGGTGTGTGTTTGAGATTGGTGCTTGAGACGTGGTGTTTTACGTATATTGGTTGATTTGTTATTATTTATTATGATAATTGGTATGATTTTATACTAGATGGATTTGGATGGAACCTATTTCTATCACTTTATTTTCATTGCTTATATGCTTATGCTTGATCCATACTTAATTGTGAAAATATGTAGAACATATTAATATTTTGAAAAAATATTTTACTAAGAAGGCAGTACACTCGCAGGTGCAGCAGTTAGGAGTCGGTCCCCTACTGGCACTAGGTAGAGCTACGTGATGGAGTCATATAGGCGGTTGAGAGGAGCTGTCAAAGGCGAACCTATAAAAGGTTCATCGATAAATACTTTTAGTTAATATCAATTTTGGGATAGGTGTGTCCCCCATAGTAGATGTTTGTATTATACAGTAGATGTATATTGTTATTCGTTTTGGTTATTTGGGTATTGGTGATGTCATGTTGTAGTCACGCCCGCCTCGGAATGATGGGTGTCCGGGACGGGTTGTGACAGGTTATTAATCTATAATCTACATGTATGGTTAATAGTCTACTTAAATTCGGGTATATATTTTTGGTTTAAGGTGTAAAAAAAATTAAACACGGATATTAAAGGGATTGAAAATTCTACAATTAATAGAAAGTTGAACACAAACATTAAAAAGATTGAGAATACTAACTGAAATTAGAAATTGATGATCAGCATCACATAATATATTCTATCTTATTTATCTTTTCCTTTCTTCTAACTCATTTCTCATTATTTTCACTCTTTTTCTTCTTCCTCTCATTCTCTTCTTTTCTTTCCTAACGTTCTCATACAACACTTTTTTTTTTTGGTAAAAATAAAATAAAATAAAGAAACAACTACTACAAACTAAGAACACCTATCGAAGGCGCATCCATTTCGGCCATTACAATTTCAGTCAAATCTTCCTAGGGAGATTCCAGGATTTCCATGTCCACTTTCCCATTCACTCCTTTCTTTGCAAGAAAATCCGCACACTTGTTCTCTTCTTTGGGGGCAAATTGAAGCATACAGTTCCTCTTATGTAGGACTCTTTTGCAACCTTCAACACATGTCTTAAATTTGTGTGTTTCTAGACAATCTTCAATGATGAGCGCAACTACCTCCTTAGAGTCTGTTTCCACGATTAGCCTCGAAATATCTCTCTTAGTAACAATCTTGATTCCCATATGTAAGATTTTGAGCTTCACTTCAAGTCCCATGCAGTTTGGGATTAGGTTGAAGTATTCTACGATCCAGACTCCAAGTCTATCTCGAATAAGTCCTCTTATTCCTTTCTTTCCTGGGTTTCCAGTTGCACTACCATCCGTATTTAGCTTGTAGAATAAAACACCCAATGAGAAAACTTTGAAACTGCTCTACCATTTGTGAGATAGGAGGAATAACATGACTCCGATAACTCTCTTTTCAAATGAGTTTTTCTGTTAAGAATTATAGGTGTGTCAGATTCAACACCCTCTACAATTTCTTTGTTTCTATCCTTCCATATCCCCGAAGGATAGAGATGACCAAGGAAGAGCTACATGAGTTTGAGAGACTCATTGTTAGATGCTTTTTAATCCGTTGAGCTACCTCCAAATCCATATCCCTCTTCTCTCCAACACTTATCACAACTTATTCCCATATCCTTTACTCAAAGCGTGGTAAATGGATTCAGGTTCATTTTGGCATCTTTGACACACATTTGACGTATTTTCACTTCTTATGGATTTGAACAAGTTAGTGACAAGTTCCCCATGTATAATCAACGAAATGAAATATAAGAGTTTTTGACGAAGTTTTAACTTCCAAATCCAGTTCCACTCCTTCCTATTTCCATTTCCTTTCGTTATATTAAGGGAATCATAAATTAATTTTATGGAAAATTATTCTAAATTTTCAATCATCTTATTGAACCTAGATATTTTGATAGATAATTTAACATTGATATTTCACAGAGCTAATGTGTTTATTGAGTGATTTTAGATTAGAGTTTTGTTTTAACAAATGAGAAAAAGATTAAATCTTAAAAGATAATACTTAAAGAAGATTTACAAAGATGATGTTTTACAAAAGATTCAAGATGGTTGCAAGTAAAGAAGTTACATATTTTTTTGGAGCAAAAAAGATTTTTTTTTCTAGGTAAAACAATTCAATACCTTTAAGCTCTTAATACAACTCAATTAGGATCACGCAGTACACTTAAACTTGATTATTCTTATGAGTATCATGGTCAGAAGTGATAAATTTAAGATCCTAAATGTTTTTCATAAAATGTTAATTCAAAAAAATGTTTTAAAATATGAAAAAAAAAAAAAGAAAAAGAAAAAAAAAAAAAGAGGGTTCATGGCCAGACGGTTAACTGAACAAGTGGGCGATTGATTGAGAAAAGTAATGCATGGACGGAGTAGCTTCTAGTCCAAACGGTTGACCAACGGGATTCATCGACCGACTAGCGTGATTAGTGGCCTGTCAAATTTTGATTCTGGCCTAAACAATTGACTACAACTAAGGGCGGTTCAACTGACCCAAGGTGTAAAATGGTTTGAATTGGACTGTTTCAAATGAGAAGTTGACCAACAAGATTTTGGTCAACCGACAAGTCAGAAATCAGATTATTTGACTAAGAGTGTTTTTGAGATTTTCAAAGAGTATATTTAAATCAATTATAATTGATTTGAAGGAGTGTCTTACATGGGGTCTATATGTGACTTAAATGGTCTTATGTTGAAAAATCGGCGTTATAGGCATAGTTTGAAATCTATATAATAGGACTGGCGTTTTTCAATTAAGTATAATAAAGAGCAAGAGTTTTAATCAACCATATTTACAAAGAGAGTATTATTTTGCTGAAAGTATTTTCAAGAGAAAAAGTTTTTCTTTGAAGAAATCATTGTTTTTGCTATTTTTGGATTTAAGTCGTTTCTACGATCTCCTAGAAGATATATTGGTGAGATTTTTCTTGATTACTTGCTTAAAATTATATGTGATTTAATTGAGTTATCCTCTTAATTGAGCTTGTAGTATTTTATGGGAAAAATTGATTTCAATTTAGAATATCTTGAAATCTTGTGAAACGATTTTTACTTGTGAAATTTGATTTATTTTATTTGTGTGCTTAAATTGAGTAAAATCATATTTGTTTTGTCACGTAGTTCTATCACATAGTTTATTGGGATATTAATTGAACATATACTGTATTGAGGTGGTAGAAACTCTTGTGGAAAGAAACTTGATTTTTTTTTATTTTTTATTTTTGTATTGGTGAGTGCGAGTAGATCAAACACATTTGGGCCGATATCTAATCAAAGTAGATAGGTTTAATTCTTAGCCTATAAAAGTAATAAGTTTGATTCTGCTTGTAGTAAAATTAGGTCAGTCTTTAGTTTATTAAGAAAATAAAGTTTTTCCTTAGCTTTGTGAAAAGAAAAATTGTAAAAATTTGATTCTAAGCCTGGAAAAAGAATTAAGTTAGTCTTTAGCTTGTGAAAAAAATCATAAGGATTTGGTTCCTATATGGAAAATGAATCAGGGTTAGTGGATTGCAAAAGTCCTGTGTGACGTACCCGAATTTTGGAAAATAAAGAAGATGCGAGAAGAGAAAAACATTATTTGTTTTCTTCCTCTCAAAATCCGTTCATTTTAGAAAAAAAGAGTTTCAGGGGCTTTTCTAGGCGCCAGTTTTGAAAAATGTTCTTTGGGCCGAGATTTATTTAAAAAATGAAG
Organism: Eucommia ulmoides; assembly: GCA_016647705.1. Lineage (NCBI taxonomy): Eukaryota > Viridiplantae > Streptophyta > Magnoliopsida > Garryales > Eucommiaceae > Eucommia > Eucommia ulmoides. The sequence goes on from CM028330.1 coordinate 31,763,865, forward strand.
TCGTCATCTAGCGTTGAGTTAAATAGTGTGCTAGATCACTATGATTTTTAAAATAATTTTTATTTAAAAAAAATGGCCCAAGGTTTGACTCAAAAAAATACTAGGTCTTAACCAAAGATTTCTTTAAAGTTCGGAGGTTGGTTATGCTCGAGGAAGGTGTTAAGCAATCCAAGACATCTGTCCAAAGACGATACCTAAAATTAAATAAATCTTTAAGTTCAAACTAGTCCAAACAATTTTCTTCGGTTTTGGTTAGCACACTAATTCCTATTTTGAAATATTTTTTCTCTTTTATGTTTATTTTATGCAAGAAAATAAGAAAAAACATTTAAGATAAAGCAGCAACCGATAAAATAAATTAAAAATAAAGAACAAATGTCCCCCTTTTAGACCGTCTATCGATTAGGGAAGAATCAACAAGTTTGGCCCTGGGAAGGAGTTTATTTGTTTATTTAAAGTTTGTCTTAACAAAAACTAGTATGCATTTTTTAAAGAGAAGAAAAAGAGTAAAGTATATTTAAGTAATTAAGAAAAATATTTTATTGGAATATGAAAAACCATATTTTAAGTAAAAAAAAAAAAAAAACATTACAAAAAAAAAGGCAAAAGTTTTAACTACAAAACAAAGTATTTAGAAGCATCTTTGAAAATAATTTTTAAAAAACAAAAAGATCTCAATAATCTTCTTTTGGGAAAAATCTTTAAAACACATTTTTGTTAAGGAATAAGCTGCAAACTTAAATTTTTTGACTAATAAAATAAAGTTTGAGATAAAAAGTGAAAAAAAATAAATTGAAAGAGACATTATTTGGAAGAATATTTTTTAGAAAGAACTTCTTGGAAATAAAAATATTTTTGTTAAAACTTGAGAAAGGATTTTTTTAAATAAATGATTTAGAAAAAGGTTCTTTAAAAAAACATTCCATCTTTTTAAAAGAGCTTGTTTTAAGATAACTTTAAAATCATTTTAAAAGAAAAACCTTTCTTTTCGAGAACAATTTAAAAAAATCATTTTTTGGAAAAGTAATAACAAAAAATACATATTTTATGAAAACAAAGTAAATATAGTTTTTGTAAAAAAAAACTTATTAAAGACAATTTTTGGAAAAATATTTGTAAGAAAAATAAGAACAAGTTAAAACATATTTTATGGAACAAAATAAATAGGTTTTTGCAAAAACTTGTTCAAAACATATTTTTAGGAAAAGACAATAACTTTCTACAAAAAATCATTTTAAAGAAAAAACAAGGTTTTAAAAGACAACATGAAAAATAGCTTTAAGAAAACAAGTTTGGAAAAACATATTTTAAGGATATTTAAATTTAGAAGAATACTTTAAAGGCATTATGTTTAAGTCTAATTACTTTTTAAAGACCTTCTTTTTTTCCAAGAAGAAACTTAAAAATTATTTCTTTTAAAAAATTATGGTCTATTTTTTAGAGTAGAACACAAAGTCTCTTTCATGAAGAAAAAAAAAAAAAAAAAAAGCCTACTTTGTAAAGCTGATAGGTGTGAAAAACCTATCTATTTCCAATCCGAATTTGTTAGTTTTCGAATATATTTATAGTTATTTTTATTATGTTTTAATTAGTTTTCATACTTTTTGTATAACTCAGGTGTGTGGGGTAAAAAGATAGGAAACTGGAGCTAAAACGATGAGATCGAACCAAAGCAGTTCGAAGTTACGGTGAATAAACAAGCTCGGAGGCTAAAAGATGAAACATGCCCACCGCTTAGGCGTCCAGACCACCGCCTAAGCGATGAAGATGCAGAGAAGAGCAAAATGTTACTAATAGAAGACTACCTAGGCGAAAATTCTATCGCCTAGGCGAAAATCCGGCAGAAGACGAAAAAGGGCTACTGACAGCCGCTCGCCTAGGCGAAGTTTTCTTCGCCTAGGCAAAATTTCAACAGAATGTTCTCCCAGTCCACTGCCTACTTCACCGCCTAGGTGATCATACCAAACCGACCTAACTCCGCCTAGGCGCAATTTTCATTGCCTAGGCGGATTTGCCCTGCACAGTCTTGAGATATTTTTAGATATTTTTGAGATATTTTTGCTATAAATATCCCTTCTCCTCCCCCTTGGCCGGTAAATCTCTTGCCCCCTTGGCTTTTTGAGCCCCTTAGGCTATATCTAAGGGTATATTTAGGAGTTTTAGAGGTAGATCTCACATCCCAAAGTGGAGAAGACGGCGAATCGATCGTTGAGCGTTCTTAGCGGTTTATCTTCGAACAAAGCTAAGTTCTTCGATTGTTTTTCATTATTTCTTTATCTTAGGAGTATGTGAGCATGTTTAGCTCGTTATTTTGTTGTATATGCGGCTACGGCCCCGAGTTAAATATGGATTGTAGTAGGGATTAACATATAATTTATAAATACGTTGTTTGGATGATTTCGGTGTTTCGTTTGTGATTGTTCTTCGTAGTTTGATTGTATTTATCGTATTGTTTGTTTATTATACTTGGATTGATAAATGGAGAATACGGGGTTTTGACAAACCCCGGATTCGGATAAGGGTAAACAAACGCCACGATTCTATAACCCGATCAGGGTTTGAATCGTGGACAATTGATGACGTGGGGCTAGACACACACTACCTAGGGTCGTTAAGACGTTGAGGAGGACCTCTTCGTTGACTCGAAGTTGCGTTATATCCCTCGTCTTACACTCGGAAGAGGTGGCGAAAGAGTTTTAGAACGGAGATTGTCGATAGGGTAAATACAACGCGACAATCCAATAACCCGAAAAGGAGTTGGATTGTGTGCAATCAATGACGCTGGGCTAGACTCACGTGACCTAGGGTCGTTAAGATGTTGAGGAGGATTTCTTCATTGACTCGAAGTCATGTATTCCCCCGTCTTACACTCAGAAGAGGTGGCGGTGGAGTTTACGTACTGAGGTTATCAAATAGGTTGAACACTGTAAACGTGAGTAAATCGGAATCGAACACGTATTTGTAAACACGTTAATCACTAGGCAATTCTTCACCCTAAAACATATTAGCATATTAGTGTAGTTAATTTAGGTTATATTAGTATTAGTTTAATTAATTAAATATATTTATTTTTCGCCTAAATAAACTTAGGTCATGACAAACGCGGTATTCGATAGTAACGACAACAATCCCTATGGATACGATAACCCGATCTTAACGATCACACTATACTAAAATTTAGAACTCGTATACTTGCGATTGTAAGTAGCGGCGTGTCACATTTCACGCGCTACCAAAAGCTCATTTTTCTTATTTTCTTTGTTTGTTTAAGAAAAATAAGAACAAAACAAGATACTAAAGGTAATGATATGCACTTTTGATTCTTGTTGTTCTTAACACAAGACAAAGATAATATGTACACACAACCAAAGAAAACAAAGAGACAAAGACAAGAGACGTTGAAAGAAACTTATCTAACTTAGGGGCATGGTCTTTCCCTAAGTATATTACATTCTTCTCCTTCATTCTCTTCTTCTTCTTTGCTTGGTTGTTTTTCTGAGGATTCTTGAACTCTTTGTAAAAGAGTGTCAAGATGACATTTTGAAGGATTTTTAAAAGATTTTTTTTCCCAGTTATTTGAGAGATGAAAAGCTTAGGGATTAAGGAGACTTAAGAGGGAATTTGATCTTAGAGAGAGAGAGAGAGAGTCTTGATCTTCCTCCTTTTTCCTTAAGAAAAATAGTCCCATTTTATAGACAAATTGATGGCATTTAAATGTCTTTTAATGCCATTTAATGGAAATGTAATATATATATATATTGGATTAATATTTAAATTGTTTGAAAATTAATTTAATGTAGAATTGTAAATTTTATTAAAATAGTAATTTTAGTATTTCATTGACTAATAATATTATTAACAGTCAATTAACATTTTTCTGTAGTTTAAATTATTAATAAGAAGAAATCTGTTATCGTTGTTATAATAATTTTTGTACAGTTAATATGACTTAAGAAATTGGACATGTAGTAAGTTCGTGTAATAAAAAAGAAATTGAGAATGGGAAAATTTTCATTTTAGTGCCACGCATTATATATTAGATTTATTTAAATAAATTCTTAATTTAGGCCATGTGGTTGTTAGGTTCTTAAGCGACGCCGACCACATTAGCATTGCAATAATAGTGTATTCAGTAACACAAAAATCGAGGTGAGTGTACTGTCTTCTATATAAATTATTAAATTATATTTTTGCATTAAATTGTGGAAAATAAAATATTTATTAAAAAAGAATGATTTTATAACGTTATGTGGATCAAGTAAATTTTTAAACACGAAAAGTAATTTTATTTATTATTCGACAATACCATAGTGTGATCTCGATAGGAGGGTATGTTCTGCGGGATGTTGTTGGTCTTGACAGGAAGGCATGTCCTATAGGACGTTTGTGTGGTGACCTGATAGGAGAGCAAGTCCTGCAGGTGGTGGTTGTTGTTGACTATTAATATGGAGCCAAATATGGTATTGATCAATATGGTGGAGTTGAATATGGTATTGACAATATAACGTGGTGGAGTTGAATATATTGATGATATGGTGGTTTATACCACATGTTGGCTCCTACCATTGGAGATATTGAATGGCCCTGACACTATCTCATTTGAACTCTGATTAAAGTGATTCAATATGATCTAGAAAGCTTAGAAAGAAAGATACAACTTTCATGTTTTGAGTTTTTCAAAATCAAATTTCAACGTGGTCAAAATTAGGCTTGAAGTTGCTATACTTGCAACCAATCAGTCAACCAAATCCTATGGATCAGTCAACTGACTGTTTTGGTTGAGATTTCGAGGATTTTGGGATTTTGGTAAAGATATAGACTTTTTTTATGATTCCAAGGGAGAATTTCAGGGGATTTGAACCTACTGAAGATATGGTACATGGATTTGTATATCCCTATTGATTTTGTCCACATAATTAAAGATTATCTTAATTTTAGCAACTAAATACTTCCTATCTTTGCGATTGATAATTGAAAAATATTTTATGGACTTATTTGATAGTTTTGCAAATTATTTTTAAGTGAATTACACTATAATTAAATGATTATATTATATGGAGTCTAAGAGTGCATTTTAGAGGCATATCTTTTGAAAAGTAGCCGTTGGAGGGTTTGATATCAATCTATATATATAGACCTATGAAAATTTGATAAAATATCAAGGACATCAATTCCTACTATTTTCTAAGAGTTATTATTTTGCTGAGATTTTCGAGATAGATTTTGTGTTAAGTTCTTGATTTAAAGCGCTGATTAATTTGGCGCCACCGACTTGTGCTATCTTGTGATTTTATTTTTATTCTTCGGTGTTTTCCCAATGAGATTTTTGCAATCTATTGTTCTTAATTTTGATTTCATATTATTATTATTTGCTTGGTGTAAAGATCGTTAGAAAATCGTTTTCAAATCTAAAAAGCCTGAAAAATATTTTTAAAACAATTTTGTATAATTATTTGATTACGTGCTTTAATTTGTACTACCAACACTTGTTTATTAATGAGATATTAATTTACCTCTCATTGTATCTATCACGTAGTAAATTTTGGGATATTAATTGAGTTTATCTGTATTGAGGTGGTAGAAACTTCTTGTGGGAAGAAACTCATATTTTTCTGTATTTGTGAGTTTGAGCGGATTAGACACGGTTGGGCCGGTGTCTAGTCATGGTAGCTAGATTTCAATCTTTTTCAGTGAAAAAGATTAGAGTTTGATCTTTGTCCTAAGTATAAAAAGGTTAGATTATTCTTTTCCCTTGAAAAAAATTAAGTCTTGATTCTCCCTAAATTGAATTAAGTGAAATATGAATGTTCCATCATTAACTGTGAAAATGATACTTGTGAGAGTTATGAGGTTTAATAATTAGCATGTTAAAGGATTAGGTTTGATCTTTAGCCTGTGAAAGGATTACGTTTTGATTCTTCCTGTAATAGAATTAGGTTAGTCTTTAACCTGGTAAAAAGATAATGTTCTTCCTTAGTTTGAAAAAAAAAATTATAAAGGTTGATTCTGAGTATATTACAGATATATTACTGTTATTTGGATATTCCTATAGATATGGTACATGAAATTAAAGTGTTTCTAAAATTGATATATTTAATACTTCCTATCTAGTTTAATTTGAGATTGAGAATTATTTGGGGAACTTAATTAAATTTTTTAAAAGCCATATTTAATTGAATTGGACTAGGGTTAAATGGTAATGATATATGGAGTCTATATGTGCATTTAAGTGGAATATCTTGTGGGAACTAGCTGTTAGAAAGCCTATTTCAAATAAGTTTATATAGATCTGTGTTTTTCATATATCAAGATATTACTTCTATCAAGAACCATAAGTTCCTAAGTTATTCTAAGAGTTATCATTCTACTGAGATTTATTTGAGAGATATATTGTGTTATGTTCTTGATCTAAAACGCTGATTGTTGAATTGGCGTCACCGATTTGAGTTGTCTAGCAATTCTATTTACATTGTTCGGTGTTATTTCGGTGAGATCTTTCCAAGCTATTATTTCTCATTGTGATTTGATATTAATATATTTGCTTGGTTGATAAGATCATTGTAAAATCTTATTTGAACTTTAAAGAGTATAAAAATTATTTTAAAATAATTTTTGTGATAACTTGATTACGTGTTTATTTTTGTACTACCCATATCTATTATAATTAGATTTTGATTTCCTCACATAAATTCTATTACTAGTAAATTCGGGACATTATTTGAGTTTAATTGATTTGAGGTGGTAGAAGTTCCGAGTGAAAAAAAACTTATCGATTTTTGTAATTTGTGAGTTTGTGTGGATTAGATATTGTTGGAAGTATCTAGTCAGGGGTAGCTTGGATTTCGATCTCTTCCAGTAAATAAATTGAGGTTTAATCTTTACCTATTGTATAAAAAGGTTACGTTACTCTTTTCCCTTGAAAAGAGTTAGGCTTGATTCTTCCTGATTAGAATTAATTGTGAGTGAATTATAACGGTTCCATCTTTACCGGTGAAAAGGATCTTGAGTCTGGTAAAAATATAAGATTATTCCTTCGCTTAGGAAAATGATTAGGTGGTAATTCATCCTGAATAGAATTAAATTAGTCTTTAGCCTAGAAAAAGATAAGGTTCTTCCTTAACTTGTGAAAAGGGAATTGTAAAGGTTGATTCTGAGCCTGTGAAAAGAATCATTATGTAAAGGTTTGGTTCTTACCTGTTAAAGGGATCAAGTGATTTAGTGGATGCGAATCTCCATGGGGCTAGGAGGATTAGATTAGTTAAGAGTAGCTTGGTGAATCAGGGCATATCATTGTGTGCTTCATTGATTTACATTATTTATATTTTTATTGTTTGAGTGTACACCTAGAATTAATAACACTTATTCGCTGCATTATAAAGATAATAATTGATTTAGGATTAAATTAATTATTTAATAATTTAAGTGTCAAAAGATAAGAATTTGCTTAAATTTTTATAACTACCCAATTCACTCTCATTTTGGGTAGATCACTGGGCCAACAGGGGGGACTGAATTAGGAAAGGTTATCTTGCTGAACTAAGATATATCTTAGTGTGCTGCATTATTTATTTTTATCATATTGTGTTTGGGTGTGCACTTAGAATTAAACACTTATTCGTTGCATAACGAAAATAATAATTAATTTAGAAAAATTGATTATTTGATAATTAAGTGTTAATTTATTTGTTTAAATTTTTTGTAACTACCTAATTCACTCCCTCTTGGGTAGCTTATTAGGCTAATAATTGGTATCAGAGTTGGTTTTAACTCGACAGACTTAAAATCCTAGCTAAACCGATCACGTAACACACACCATGAAAAATATTTTTTTGTGTATCCTCTTTTGATGGTGATAGTTCGTATATGATAACGTTATTTATGATTCTTGTGGAATCAATAGTAGTGATAGAGATGATGGTAATGAAAATGTTCATATTGTCATGAAAAAATTACTTTCTTTCACACTTTTTTTTGCCAAAGAAAACTTGAGTTTAAAAAGAAAAATTGATTCTTTTGAAAATGGAGGACAAAGTGTTCATAAATCTAAAGTACATCTGGATGACTATTGTGGAACAAAAGAGTTTTCGGATATTGTTTTTAAAATTAATAATTTTCTTTCGAAAGTGGATTTTCATTCTAAAGTAGATTTTCTTAAAAATGAAAACAGAGTTTTAAAAAATAATTTTGACGTGATTTCTAGATAAAGGTTAGATCTTGAATTAAAAAAACAATTTACTTAAGAATTTTTTTGAAAAATCAAAATCCGACCTCAAGTCTATTTCAAGAGCTTTTAAAAATATTTTTTCATCTTTTAAAAAAAATCTACGGAAATGTATATGTTTCATCGTCTCATCCTTTATCACAAGCTAATGATTGTAATGTTGCTATTTTTAGAAATGATTCGTGCTCTAATTCTCGTGCTATTTATGATAATCAATCGAAATTGAGATGTTATTATTACAATAGGGTTGAACATTTTAAAGTATCATGTCCATTGAGAAACCCTAAGTTTATGTCTAACAAGAATTGATCCAAAATGAAATGGATATCAAAGAGAGCTATGTAAATGTCTTATGCAGAGTTACATAATGTCGGGACTGGACTGGAAGGAACAAACAAAGAGGTTATATCAAAGCCAAAATGAGAAGTCACCAAGAATCCACAAGCGATATGTACAAAGCGAAAAAATGTATTACAGTCAAGATGTGAAGTTACAAAGAAACCACAAGCAATACGTGCAAACAGAAAAGATTTACTAAAGCAAAGATGGGATATCACTAGGAAGCCACAAGTGACACATGCAAATGGAAATATCATTGAATCAAATGGAAACAATCAAAGGCTTAAAGGATACGGATAGATCAAGAGAAATTGTGCATTTAAAGCAATCATTGGTACAAATAAGGTAAAAAGCAAAGTCGTTCCAAAAGAAATAAGAGGTACTCCTAACACTTCTCAATTTAAATTCATTGAATTTGTTAAAGAGGGAGGTGCCCAACTTGCCAAATAAGTAAGTTGACAATAGTTTCTAAGACTTCTACTAAATGATGTGTTTATTTGTTGTCTTAGAAACATTACATAGTGATTCAGATAATCACATTTACTTAAAGTGTAGTAACATGTTTATTTCAAAATTGATTATATTACTCATATCATGCATCTATTGATAATTTTTTAAATCTATAATATGATTATAAGAAATATGTTACCTGAGATGACTTAATCTGAATCAATTGGTTTATAATGTCAAAATTGTTTGGAATTAGTTAGTGATCATGCATACTTTTGAGAATAATTAATAAATATATGTTCACTTTGATCTCTACTAATGATTTTCTTCCAAGTATATTTCAAAGAATTTCAGATTATAAGATAATTCAAGGAGAAACAAATATGCATACTGAAATTCAAAATTTAGTCAAGAATAAGAACATGGTTGATTGAAGAAGATAATTGATTAGAGTTGAATCTTCATTCAACTTAGTGGAAAAACAATCTCATTCTTTCATGATTATGTAAGAAATTTATGTGATGCGAAATTATCATCTAATTTACAGAATTTGACTCACATCTCTATGAATATCATGCTTTGATTATATGCCTACGTGAAATTCTATTGTTAAGATAATATTAGTTTATTGATAAAGTATTTATTGCTAAGAAATGTTTTATAAAATCAGTATTAATCATTATCTTACCTGTCGACATTTCTTATAAATTTAAGTTTACATGATTGGTATCACTTTATGAAATCGTGTTAATCTATTTATGATATCATATATATGATCGTCTGAATATATATGAAATTTCAATCTGTTGATGCTATTGCATGTAGATATCCTTCTAGGCATTAAGTGTCTAGCATGAAACTTATATCTCCTATTTTGTAAATGATTATTATTCTAAAAGGGAACTAAAATTTTATGAGATAAATATGCACTTATCCATGTTTATGCATACACTAGATTTATGTTGACAATTTCATAAATTATCATCGAGATATGCTTCATGTTCTAGTGCATTAAAGATTACATATTTTTTTATTCTATCAAGGGAATATATTAATTGATATCATGAGTAAAGCATGTTGACTTAATTGAAATTATATGATTTCATGCTACATTGTTGAAATGTTTTGATGATCTTTTAAAATTGCCTCAATTTTGTTCTGTTAAGTATGAATTAGTTTGTTAACAATTATATAGAGGGGAGAGTTTTTATAAATGGGGAAATAATATGTGTAGCTTAAATTGAAAAATGGGTTATTGAATATTTAGATACCTCTAATTAGCTTGTTAATATTTTCACTAAACCTCTAGCGGAAGATCAAAGTTTATGAAAATTATTAGAGATTTAGGTATGGTTAGGCATAACGATGTATGTCTAGAGTGATGTTTTTGGTTCTTTGTCCCTACTTTTTGAGATAACAAAGGGGGAGAAGTTGATGTTTAGGAGAAGTTGTTAAGAAATTGGGCTTTTGTTGAATATCATGATCGTTATATTAATAGGTATATACCAATGACTTCCCATGTTATTTTGCATTATACAAAAGACCTCCCTTGTCATTTTACAAATACTAGAGACTTCTCCTATATTTTTGCTCAAACACTACTTACCTCTTTTTGGACAAAATTGCTCTTAGCTTATTAAAAAAAAAAAAAAAATCATTGACACCCCTATATTTTTAAAATTATATTTTTTAATCCTTAACTTTTTAAATAATTCTATTTACCTCTAACCACCACCCAACTCCCACCACCACCGCCACCGCCCAACTCCCATCTCCTACCACCGCCACCACTCTTCCCCACCTTCCACTGCCACCAACTACCACCAACCAACTACCCAACACCACCTTCCACCGCCACCCACCGCCCACCGCCTAACTCCCCCGCCACCCACCACCACCCACCACTCCGTTAACGAAATTTTAAAATGTCAAATTTACCCTTCAATAATTAACACATATTAGTGTAGAAATCCAAAAGGTCCAAACTATGGGGGGTGAAGTGCAATTAGCCCCAATTAGGTCTCCATCTCTCACACCCATTCTCTCGATCATCCCGATCTGAACACATGTCTCAGATTTGGAGGTCGTCGTCGTCATTCCTTATGAACCCTAACGTCGAAGCCGCTACAGCTGGAGCATTGTCGTGCCATCTTCATCGTCGTTTCTCTCGCCTTTGCCATCGATCGATCGCTCATCTTCGCTCAATCTTCAATTGATCGCCATTGCCAGAGCTTCGGCCTCACTACTATACCACCAACGGTATCCCTCCCCATCTCATGACCACCCTCAAGATAGATTTCGAGGCGGCGTCGACAAACCCCACTTTTAAATAAATTATGGAGAATCTGAAACCGGACTTGCTCATTTATGACTTCAATCAGCCATGGGCGATGGCTCTGGCCACGTCGTGGAACATCCCAAAGGTTGAATTCCTCACCATTGGGGGCGGCAACGAACAACTATTCGTTTCACTCGATTATCTCTCCGTTTTGTTGCAAAAAAAGATGGTCCCTGTAGGTCCCCTAGTTCATGACTCCATTAACGAAGCTCAAGAAAACAGAGTATATCCAGATCATCAAATGGTTCGTCGTAGTCGTCTCATCCTATTTATAAATTACCACCCACTACCGCCGCCACCTCCTCCTCCTCCATTCTCTCTCTAAAAGGAAAATAAATCTCAAATCCAACCCACCATTTTTTTTATTTCTTCTTGTTACTAGTGACGATGACTCCCAACCCACCGGAGACGGTGACTTCCAACCTACCGGCGATGGTTCTCTCTCTCCTCTCTCATGTCTCATCTCTTCCCCTCCCTTGTTCCACTCTCTACCCCCGTTCCCCTTCTGCATTTCCATATCCCTTAGCGGTGGCATTTGGGTTGTTGGTCAGTGGTGGTAGAGGAAGACTGAGAATCATAAACAAGATTAAGCTGGTGTCCATGGTGGAAGAAGGTAGTGGAAAAAAAAGAGAAACAAATACATTTTGGCCCCTAGCTTTCGGATTAATATTAAAATAAATTCTATCAATTTTCAAGGGTAAAATGAGAATAATAATTGTGTAATTTGGGCGGTGGTGCTGACGGTGGCGGTGAGAGTTGGGTGGTGGTGAGAGGTAAATATAATTATTTAAAAAGATAAGTGTAAAAAATATAATTTTAAAAATATAGGAGTGTTAATGATTTTTTTTCAAAAATAAGCTAAGGGCAATTTTTTCCTAAGGGAGGTAAGTGATATTTAAATAAAAAGACATGAGAAGTCTTTGGTATTTGCAAAATGACAGGGGAGGTCTTTGGTATAGTGCAAAATGACAGGGGAGGTCATTGGTATATACCCCTATATTAATTTTTGGGCTTTTATTGAATATTTTATTAATTGTTTGATTATGTCTTCATGTTTATGCTTAAATGCGTTAAATACCCGTCCTCAAATTCTAGGAGAGCATTCTTTTTTGAAGAAAATATCAAAGTCAATTGTCATCATAAAAAATGGAGAGATTGTTGATCTCTAGATTTTGATAAACAATTAAGTATTAATATCTTTTATGGAACTAATATTTTTGTTGAGTATTTCAGAAAAAGAGTTCCATATATTTGATTATGTTGAAGATATAATTAAGAAAAAGTTAAGGGTGCAAAGATGGATGCATTAAAGAAATAAAGAGCTGTGAAAACCTTGAAGAAATTAGGTAAAAATAAATCTATACTTTTATACTCTTGATGTAACCCGAATTAGAATAACACACGACACTATAAAATAAGTTATATTATGTGTGTTTTGATATTAACATGATAAAAGTTAAAATCCTAATTAAAGATTTGATATGTGCTCCTAATGTGAAATTGAAAATGACAATTGACCTTATTGAAAATAAGGTTTAAAGTACAAAAAGTTGAATTTTAGGGTCAATTTAGTCAACCGAGAAATGTAATCGGTTAATTGAATCATACAGTAGGTTTTGGAGTAAAATTGATGAAGGAATGAGCCACCCTGATGTAATCGGTCAACCAATTTGAAGAAAAAGGTCAACCGTTTGAATCAGTGAGTTTTTTGGAGCAAAATTGGACTACCATGTAATAGTCGGTCAACTGATTGGGTTTGAGGTTTTTGCAAGGTGAGGCTTTGAAGCAATTGGTCAACCAATTGGAATTGAGTTTTGGCTTGGTTTTGGGGCTATTTCAATTGGTCAATCGAATGGAAAATTCGGTTAACCGATTAGGCTTGAATACTTGTTTTTATTTTGGCTATAACTTTCTCGTCCAAACTCTGATTGAGGTAATTCAAGATGATCTGGAAATCCTAGAAAGAAAGCTATAACTTTCATTTTTTGAGTTTTTTCCAAAATCAAATTATAATATGGTCAAAATTTGGCTTGAATTTGCGATACATGCAACCAATCAGTCAACTGAATCCTATGGATCGATCAACCGACTATTTGGGTTGAGATTTTGAGGATTTCGGGATTTTGGTAAAAACTAGCCGTTTTTATGATTCCAAGGGAGAATTTAGAAGGATTTTAACCTATTGAAGATATGGTACATGTATTTGAATATCCTTATTGATTTGGTCCACATAATTAAAGATTTTCTTAATTTTAGCAACTGAATACTTCCTATCTTCGCGATTGATAATTGAGAAATATTTTATGGACTTATTTAAGAGTTTTGAAAGTTGTTCTTAAGTGAATTACACAAGAATTGAATGATTATGTTTTATGGGGGTCTAAGAGTGCCTTTTAGAGGCATATCTTTTAAAAAGTAGTTGTTGGAGGGCTTGATATCAATCTATATATATAGACCTGCGAAAATTTGATAAAACATCAAGAACATCAATTCCTATACTTTTCTAAGAGTTATTATTCTGCTGAGATTTGTGAGAGAGATTTTGTGTTAAGTTCTTGATTTAAAGCGCTGATTGATTTGGAGAATCGCGTAGTGGAGGGAATTAAAGAAGTCACTTTACTGATCTCCTGACGGACAATTATCATTTAGAGGATCGCTTAGTGGAGGGAATTAAAGCAGTCACTTTATTGATTTCTTGACAAACAATTATCGTTTAGAGGATCGCTTAGTGAAAAGATTTAAGGAGGTCACTTTATTGATCTCCTGACAAAAAATTTATCATTTAGAGGATCGCTTAGTGAACATAATTCACTTTATCGATCTCCTGACGAACAATTATCATTTAGAGGATCGCCTAGTGGAGAGAATTAAAGAAGTCACTTTATTGATCTCCTAACGAACAATTATCATTTAGAGGATCGCTTAGTGAAGAGAATTAAGGAATATTAATAAAATGAATCAAACTACCTTTATGCAAACACTGCATAATGTGCTACAGCCTATGGCTGGGGACAAAAGAGGGAGTAAAAGTATAAAATGTGCCCCAGGCTTTTGTTGGGGCGAGTGAGGGACCAAAATACTATAAAACATGCCCCGGCCTATGGCGAGGCTACTTTATGTATAACCCAACCTTAACCGGTTGCCTACGTACCTTGGCATTATACTGAGGATTAAGTCAAGCATAGTTCATGCGATGCCATTTTCAAGTAGAACATAAAGTTATTCACTGGGGAATCATTCATAAGAAGATAGTGGAGCTTACTCAATGGGAAGTAAAATGAGGGTTATTTTCTAGGAAGTAACGAAATTTACTCATTGGGAAGAATGAAGATTACTCGCCAGAAAGTAATGTAGAGTTACTCACTGGGAAGGCAATGAAGGTTACTCACTGGGAGTTAATGAAGGTTACTCCCTGGGAGTTAATGAAGGTTACTTATTGGGAGTTAATGGAGGTTACCCACTGGGGATTAATTAAGGTTACTCACATAGAGTTAATGGAGGTTACTGGTAGCGCGTAAAATACGCCGCTACTTATACTCGCAAGTATACGAGATCTAAGTTTTAGTATAGTGTGATCGTTAAGATCGGGTTATCGTATCCACAGGGATTGGTGTCGTTACTATCGAATACCACGTTTGTCGTGACCTAACTTTATCTAGGCGAAAACAAATGTATTTAATTAATTAAACTAATACTAATATAACCTAAATTGACTACACTAATATTCTAATATGTTTTAGGGTCAAGAATTGCCTAGGAATTAAAGTGTTTACAAATACGTGTTCGATCTCGATTTACTCACATTTACGGTGTTCGACCTATTTGACAATCTCGGTACGTAAACTCTACTGCCACTTCTCCTGAGTGTAAGACGGGGGAATACATGACTTCGAGTCAACGAAGAATTCCCCTTCAACGTCTTAACGACCCTAGGTCATGTGAGTCTCTCCCAGCGTCATTGATTGTACATAATCCAACTCCCTCCTGGGTTATTGGATCGTCGCGTTGTATTTACCCTATCGACAATCTCCGTTTTAAAACTCCCTTGCCACCTCTCTCGAGTGTAAGATGAGGGATATAACGCAACTTTGTGTCAATAAAGAAGTCCCCCTCAATGTCTTAACGACCCTAGGTCTCGTGAGTCTTGCCCCAATGTCATCGATTATCTACGATTCAAACCCCGACCGGGTTATAGAATCGTGACGTTTGTTTACCCTAATCCGAATCTGGAATTTGTCAAAACCCCGTATTCTCCATTTATCAAACTAAGCATAATAAATAAACAATATGATAAACACAATCAAACTACGAAGAACAAACATAAACGCAACACCGAAATCATCCAAACAAACATATTTATAAATATATCGTTAATCCCTACTACAATCCATATTTAACTCGTGGCCATAGCCGCATAAACATATAAATCGATCTAAACATGCTCACATGATCCTAAGATAAATAAATAAGGAAAAACAATCGAAGAACTTAGCCTCGTCCGAAGATAAACAGCTAAGAACGCTCAACGATCGATTCTCCATCTTCTCCACTTCGGGATGTGAGCTCCACCTCTAAAACTCCTAAATAAACCCTTAGATATAGCCTAAGGGGCTCAAAAATGCAAGAGATACTGGAGAAGGGGGAGGATATGGGGTATTTATAGCCAAAATATCCTAAAAATATCTAAAAATATCTCAAGACTGTGCAGGGGATTTTCGCCTAGGCGGTGGATTCTTCGCCTAGGCGGAGTTAGGGAGGTTCGGCTGATTGCCTGGCAGTGAAGTAGACGGTGGACGTGGAAGAATATTCTGTTGGATTTTTGCCTAGGCGGTGGATTTCTCCGCCTAGGCGATCAGCTGTCAGTAGCCCATAATTTTTCTCTTTTCTTAGTTTCTTCACCGCCTAGGCGGTGGTCTGGATGCGTAGGCGGTGGGCCTATTACATATTTTAGCCTCCGAGCTTGTTTATCCACCGTAACTTCGACTCGCTTTGGTTCGATCTTATCGTTTTCACTCCAATTTCCTATCTTTATGCCCCCACACACCTGATTTATACAAAAACTAATTAAAACATAATAAAATACTATATAAACGCTTGAAAACTAACTTAATTCAGTTTGAAAATACGTAGGTAGATCACACCTATCAGTTACCTACTGGGAGTTAATGGAGGTTACCCATTGGGGGTTAATGGAGGTTACTCACTGGGAATTGGGGGTTAATGGAGGTTACTCACTAGGGGTTAATAGAACACTTATGTAGAGTTAATGGGAGAAATAGAGAATAGTCATGGGAAGGTATTGTAAAATAGGGAACACTCATGGAGAGTATAGCAGAATAGGGAATACTCATAGAGAGATAATAAAATAGAAAAACATCCATCAAGAATAAGGAACATGAACGCTCTCACCCGTAATTGAGGATGACACAAACAAAGGGAACCTCTCTATGGGGGACACCTATTAGGTGGAAGAACCACAAAAGAAAAATTTACCTTGACTATCAGGCCATTGAGGTGAGCAGTAATGGTCTATGTGTCCTAACTTCTGGATTTCCTAGAAATGGACAACACAACACTTTCAAAATATGAAATTAAGATTAATGGAAATTGGTCACCACTGAGTGATCTAGTTGCCCAACCTTTTATCGTAATTATTCGAGTTGCTACTCAGAAGAACGAGGATTTGCTTCCCTGGGCCGATCGACAATGCTTGAATTTGACTTAGAGTGACAAGGATCTTATTCTATTGGTTTATTACTAGCATGTGAATTGATTTGGGAGTGACATCAATGAGACCCATTTTAATGCATTTCGCAAAACCTCGAAGCCAATTAGTTTGAGTTTGAATTTTTTTCTTTAATCTCGTGGGTAAGGTCCGATATAGAGATGTCTCAACCAATTTTCTTAGCTCGTTCTTTTAAACCCTCATTTCTCCTAGTTACTAAGAATTTTGATGCTTGGGGTTATATACTCCTCCATAATCCATGGGGTTTAGCTAACAAATGGTCAAAATGTAAAAAATGTTGCTAAAATAAGTACCTTAAATTCCTGGTATGATCTTTGAGAGAAGTTTTTTTTTTTTTGAGTTTGATTATTGAAGAATATGATTTCAATACAGTTCTAGACCACACCCAATAGTCATTTTCACAAATTTTAACTCTACCCAAATCCATCAAGTTTTAATTCGAAGAACCATATGTCAGTGATGAAAGTCAACTGAGAGCGAGATAATGGAAGTGTACTATTAGGTGAATCAATCTATTTTCTTTTTTTTTTTCTTGCTTTTCTGCCATTTTTTCCTAAGCGGCCTTTCGGTTTTTCACCACGACTGGGTCCCACATTTTTGCACCTCAGCGCCCTTTCGGGCTTTCACTGGGTCGGTGGTTTTGTATCTTGCTATAATCCCTATAATCATTTCATGGAGCTCTTTTGAGTTTTTACCATGTTCGAGTCACACTTATCTTATTTTCTCTCTTTTGTTCTTGTCACCTTGCGGTTCAGAGTCTGTGATTTTTTTTTTTTAGAAAACAGATGACTATGCCTAAAACGTTTCCAAAGGTAGCTGAGTGTAGTAGATGGCTTGGTCTTCTTAGTTAATTGAGGCTCGATTTCGAAGTAGTCGGGCTTAGTAAACAATCTTAGTCTTCTTTGTTAGTCGAGACCTAATTCTAAAGTGGGCGAACTTAATAGACAACCTCGTATTCTTTGTCAGTAGAGACCAATTCCAAAGTGGACGAACTTAGTATACAACTTTGTATTCTTTGTCAATCGAGACCTGATTTCGGAGTGTCTAAGCCTAGTATACAACTTGGATCTTCTTTGTCAATTGATACTCCATTACAATCTGAGGGTCCCTTAATAATTAGACAATTCTGGCACCTAACAGTGTTTGTTGATAGGGACATAAACATTTTTCATTTTTTTTGTAGAGATCATGATAATCCATGTTGGGTTTGGTCTTCATTGAAATATAGGCACTAGTGTTAAATTTAGGGGCCTTCACTGTAATTGTTGGTATTGATGGATGTTTACCCCACTAATTCTCCTTTTGAACATGGGTCAGACAATAGGCCAGATCATAATTTCTTCATTTTTTTTTCTTATCTTCATTTTTTATCCAACTTATATGGAAAAACCCAAGTTCTAGAGAAAAATTGTGAGTCATGATGTTCTCATCCAGGTTTGTTAGATCAACAAAAGACAGTGAAATCAACTTGATAAACTTGCCAGCAATGGAAATTTCTTCAGTGCAATGGATGTGATAGGTGTAAAATACTTACATATTTTCGAACCGATTTTATTAGTTTTCGTGTACATTTATAGTTATTTTTATATGTTTTAATATGTTTTTATTCTTTTTGTATTAAAATAGGTGCGTAGGGTGAAAATGTATGAAATCGGAGCGAAAAGGATGTGATCGAACCAAAGCGGATGAAGTTACGTTGGATAAATGAGCAAGGAGGCAACATTGTGAAAGAAGCCCATCGCCTAGGCGTCCAGACCTCTGCCTAGGCTGTGAAGATGCTGAGAACATTTTCAAGTCCACCGCCTACTTCTTCGCCTAGGCGGTCAACAAACCTGCAAAGTCGGTACAGGTATAGTAACTTCAAGACCATTTTAGAACATGATTACCTTCGATTTTGGAGAAACTCAAAACATAGAAGTTGTATATCTTTGTCTTATCTTTCCATAAGTTTTTGAATCACCTCAATCAGAGTTCAAATGAAGAAGTTATAACTAAAATACCAATGGGTGTCACCGTTGTAGCGGTGACACCACCGCCGCAGCAGTGAAGGTGTTGAGAAAGACCAAAGGCCACTGACGGACCACGGCCGCAGCGGTGAAGAAGCAGAGAACATAAATAGGCTACTGACTATCCTTCGTCACGGCAGTAAACCAATAGAGAGTTTTCCTAGTCCACCGCTGTCTCCATTGCCCCAGCGAAGCCTTAACCGACATACTCCACCGTCGCAGCGGTGAACCCTTCGCCGCGGCGGTAGCCTCTGTGCAGAATAGATATTTTTTTGATATTTTTGAGCCTATAAATACCCTTCTCTCCTCCTCTCTTCCGATCTCTTTGGCCCCTAAGGCCTTAGGCCATATTTTAGGGTTAGGTTTAGGGATTTTTTAGGGAGAGCTTTCAACCCAAGGTGGAGGATAAAGAGGGAAACGATCGGTGGACGGTTCTAGTGGCTATTCTTTGGATATTGGCTAAGTCGCTCGTTTCTTCTCTTTGTTTTCTATATTTTGGTAGTTGTTGAGTATGTTTACGCTATTTGACATTGTATATGTGGTTATGGCCATTAGCTAAACATAGGTTGTATAAGGATTATTAATATAATTTATGAAAATGTTGTTTATTTGAGTTTGTGTTTTATTTGCAATTGTTCTTCGTTATGTTGATTGTGTGTGCCGTATTGTTTGTTTATCATGTTATGGGAATGATTGTTGTGAGAATACGGGGTTTGACAAATCCCAGATTTGAACTAGAATAAATGAAGGCCACGATTCAATAACCCGGGAGGGAATTAAAAAGTGTACAATCGATGATGTTGAGGCAAGACTCACGTGACCTAGAGTCATTAAGACGTTGAGGGGGACTTCAGCATTGACCAAAGTCACGTTTTCCCTTGTCTTACACTCGGGAGAGGTAACGATGGAGTTTTAGAACTGAGATTGTCGATAGGGTAAACACAACGCGATGATCTAATAAACCAGGAGAGAGTTGGATTGTGTGCAATCAATGACGTTGGGGCGAGACTCACGCGGCCTAAGGTCGTTAAGATGTTAAGGGGAATTTCTTCGTTGACACGAAATCATGTATTCCCCCGTCTTACACTCGGGAGAGGTGGCGGAGGAGTTTACGAACTGAGATTGTCATATAAGTCAAACGCCGTTAACATAAACTAAAACAAGAATAAACACGTATTCGTAAACGAAACTAATCCTTAGACAACCTATTCTCTCAAAACTATCCCATATTAATATTAGTATTAGTATAGTTAAACTAAGATATATTAGTATTAGTATTAATTAATTAACTTCTATTTTTGTCGCCTAGATAAAGTCAGGTTATGACAATCGCAATATTCGATAGTAACAACACCAATCTATGTGGATATGATACCTGACCGAAAGGTCCACTATACTAAAACTTGATCCGTACGCTTGCGGTGAAAGTGGCAGCGCATTATTTGCGGCCACCAAGTTTTTGGCCCCATTGCCGGGGATTGGTTGTTTGTCAAATTTTGTTCCCGGCCTCGTCACCAAGTTTTTGGCGCCATTGTTAGGGATTGCCTTGTTGATTGCTATCGATATTGAGAGTAATTAACTTGATTTTAATCTAGGCATTTCTTTTGTATATAATTTTCATTTGTTGTTTTGTTTTTGTTTTCCTACAGGATGCTTGAAGATGTTAGATCGACAGGTACTCCTGCGGTTCGATTATTGAAAATCTTGCTAGTCTTGAGGGCATGTGTCGGGCTAAGGACATTAAACCAAGCGCTTCTTGGGAGGCAACCCAGGGTTACAAATAAGTTAGATACATCTTCGTCAATTTGAGTCGGAGGCGAGATCCTCTCGCCTCCCAGGTATATGTTTTAAACCCCGTCTTCAAAATCATGCTATATACTATTATTAGGATTACTGACGGCTTGTTTGGACACCACCTGTGTTGAGTTGGTGGTGATGTGTAGTATGTTCTAGTATGTGTATATGTTTTTAGCATGTTTTACTGTTTTTATCGTGTGCATGCTTGTTTAGGATTAGTTTGTTAGTTTAGATGTTGTTTTGTGCTACGTTTTGACGTCATCTAGGCCTTTACCCGATGATAACTTTGTCCACTGATTGTTTTGAGGTCGAGCATAATGCTCATTCGTGTGAGTTCTGTGTGCTTAACGTATCGTCTTAGTAAACGTTATTGTGGATCCTAAATGCACGAGCACGTAAACTCAATATAGCACTATCTTATTAATTTGAAACCGATTATCCGTTAATCAATTTTATGACAATAGGGATTCTAGAACTTGATTTGGGAGAAATTCGAGGCGAAATTCTAGGCGAGGTTGTTTAGGAGATATGATTTAGGCATTCATTTGATCGCTTGACCCTTTTAAGCTTACCCTAATAAATCATTACCCTTCATTACCCTATCGAATCCTAAAAATCGTTTCAATTCTGAATAGTTAACAAATACCATAGCCGATTGAATTTTTTCCAAACCTTTATCGCTAAACTGAAGGCACAATTTGAGTGAATCAAGTTAGCATTTCGCTACTTGATGTGAGCGGTTGGGTTTAGGCCAAAATTCTAATTGGTTCGGTATTCGAGTACTCACTTGTCCTTTGTCGTTCATATATTTTTTCACATTCCTAAAGTTGTAAGAATTCGAATACGTTTAGGGGTGTGTTAACCATTTTTCGCATATTCCTAGATTTGTAGAAATTCGAATGAGTTTGGGGGTGTGTTATAAAAATTAAAAATAAAATAAAATAAAATAAAAAAAATCATTTCTTTTTTACATGACTAGTGAGTACGACATTTTTAAACATTTGTTCAGGGTCATTTCTAAATAAACTATGGGGTTTCAAGTATGAGTGTGCCAAGCAATGTGCCTCGGGTAACGTTAAGTTAACGACTTTAACCTCTTTTCTATTCCAAAATATCCTTGGCCATTATTCCAAAACCAAACCAAGTCCTATTGATCTTTTTGAACCTCCGAGCCTACATTAGTGGAGAATAGATCCTAGGTCAGGCATATGGATTCCCTATACCGTAAAGGTTTTATGTCATGATCTTTATTTATGGATAATCCCATCTAATCAATGGATAGTAGTATATTTGAGTTTAATCACACACACACTTAAACATGATGTAGAATAGCGCTTACTATTTTTAAATGTTGAAATTCTAGAATACCACATAGTGTGATTTATACTTGAACTTAATAGGATTGGGGGCCGATGAGGGAAAAATCTTTCGGCCGGTAGATGATAATCAAAACTTACACATTTTTGTTTTTAGTGTTTTTCGTTGTTCGTTTTTAGTTTTTAATTTCATAATTAGTTTTTATATTTTCTTG
The DNA here is from genome assembly GCA_016647705.1 of Eucommia ulmoides. Classification (NCBI taxonomy): domain Eukaryota; kingdom Viridiplantae; phylum Streptophyta; class Magnoliopsida; order Garryales; family Eucommiaceae; genus Eucommia; species Eucommia ulmoides. The sequence goes on from CM028330.1 coordinate 31,786,293, forward strand.
TATTTTGTGGGTGTTTTACTCGAGAACTAGCAAAATTCTGAGTTTGGGGGGTATTTAATAGGTGTAACATACTTACATATTTTCGAATTGGTTTTTTTAGTTTTCGAGTACGTTTATAGTTATTTTTATATGTTTTTATTCTTTTTATATTAAAATAGGTGCGTGGGGTGAAAAGGTATGAAATCGAAGCGAAAACGATGTGATCGAACCAAAGCGGACGAAGTTGCATTGGATAAATGAGCAAGGAGGCAACATTGTGAAAGAAGTCCACTGCCTAGGTGTCTAGACCTTTGCCTAGGCTATGAAGATGCTGAGAACATTTCCAAGTCCACCACCTACTTCTTTGCCTAGGCAGTCACCAAACCCGCAAAGCCGGTACAGGTATAGTAACTTCAAGACCATTTTAGAACATTATTCTATTCTATTTTAGAGAAATTCAAAACACGTAAGTTTTAGATATTTGTCATATCTTTCCATAGGTTTTTGAATCACCTCAATCGGAGTTCAGATGAAAAAGTTACAGCTAAAATAGAAATGCGTGTCACCCCTGCGGCGGTGAAGGTGCCGAGAAAGACCAAAGGCCACTGACGGACCACCACCGTAGCGGTGAAGAAGTAGAGAACATAAATAGGCTACTGACTACCCTTCGCCGCAGCGATAAAATCTACCGCTGCGGCGGTGAACCAGTAGAGAGTTTTCCTAGTCCACCATTGTCTCCATCACCCTGGTGAAGCCTTAACCGACATACTCCACTACTGCGGCGTTGAACCCTTCGCCACGGCGGTGGCCTCTGCACAGAATAGATATGTTTCTGATATTTTTGAGCCTATAAATACCCTTATCTCCTCCTCTATTCCGATCTCTTTGGCCCCTAAGGCCTTAGGCCATATTTTAGGGTTAGGTTTAGGGATTTTTTAGGGAGAGATTTCAACCCGAGGTAGAGGATGAAGAGGGAAACGATCGATGGACGGTTCTAGCAGCTATTCTTTGGATATTGGCTAAGTCGCTCATTTCTTCTATTTGTTTTCTATATTTTGGTAGTTGTTGAGTATGTTTACGCCATTTTACATTGTATATGTGGTTATGGCCATTGGCTAAATATAAGTTGTATAAGGATTATTAATATAATTTATGAAAACGTTGTTTATTTGAGTTTATGTTTTGTTTGCAATTGTTCTTCATTATGTTGATTGTGTGTGCCATATTATTTGTTTATCATGTTATGAGAATGATTGTTGTGAGAATACGGGGTTTGACAAATCCCGGATTCGGACTAGAATAAATGAACGCCATGATTCAATAATCCGGGAGGGAATTGGAAAGTGTACAATCGATGACGTTGGAGCAAGACTCACGTGACCTAGAGTTGTTAAGATGTTGAGGGGGACTTCGGCATTGACGTGAAGTCACGTTTTCCCTCATCTTACATTTAGGAGAAGTGACGGGGGAGTTTTAGAACTGATATTGTCGATAGGGAAAACACAACGCGACGATCCAATAACCCGGGAGGGAGTTGGATTGTGTGCAATCAATGATGTTGGGGGCGAGACTCATGCGGCCTAGGGTCGTTAAAATGTTGAGGGGGATTTCTTCATTGACACGAAGTCGCATATTCCCCCGTATTACACTCTGGAGAGGTGGCGGAAGAGTTTACGAACTGAGATTGTCATATAAGTCGAACGCCGTTAACATAAACTAAAACAAGACTAAACACATATTCGTAAACAAAACTAATCCTTAGACAACCTATTCTCTCAAAACTATCCCATATTAATATTAGTATTAGTATAGTTAAACTAGGCTATATTAGTATTAGTATTAATTAATTAACTTCCATTTTTGTCGCCTAGATAAAGTCAGGTTTTGACAATCGCGGTATTTGATAGTAAAAATACCAATCCCTGTGGATACGATACCCGACCGAAAGGTCCACTATACTAAAATTTGATCCATACGCATGCGATGAAAGTGGCAGCGCATTATTTGCGGCCACCAGGATGCCAATCGTAACTTTTCAAGATCCTCCGAGGTTCTTGAGAAGATCGATTTATCTAATAAAAACGCTACTTTTAGGTTTGGGAAAGGACTTCCAAATCTTCAACATTGTCTGGCAAAATAAAATATTTCTTCACTTACATTCAAATTGAATCATAGTCTTTACACAAAATTCTTTCGAATTCTCTTGGGTTCTCGTGTCACACGATTTGTCCGATTAATGAGTTTACTCTCAGATCCGATAAAGATCCTCTAGATCTTTCCATTATTTGGAAAAATAAAATCTTCCTTTACTTCTATTCCCATTGAACTGTAGTCTAGCTCTTGTATTGAAATTATATCCTTTACTTTCCCACTCAGTCAAATCGCATACATCCTATGCAGGCAATTTCAAAAACCTAAAAGAGTAAACATTTAAACATTTAGACTAATCGTTTAGATAAAACAGTATTACATTCATAAATAAAGTCATTACACAATAAATCATATTCCATCGAGAAGGCTAGCTAGATGGAAATGTGAGTAAGAAGGCATCCCAATTTGACCGAAACACTTGGCAGACCGAGAGCAGATGAGGATCCTAGTTTTTTATAGCTTCTGAGGTTCTCTGACTCAAATCTCAGACCCATGACTCACCTCCACTTCCATATTTGTTTTGGTAAAGGTTAACTTCACCATTCTTTGATAATGTAATAGCCCCGGATTGTAGCAATTGTTTAATCTTTCATTTTAGATGGAACATTGCTATGTTTGGTGCCATATTACCCCCAAAGTGGTATTCACAGGTTGCATTTGAGGAAGCAGCTCGAATCCCAGGCTTTGGCCGATAGGAGCGCAAGGGTGTCAACATCTTTTTCTTTAGACAGTGGCAAAATAATTCAATAAAGGAGACCAAGAGATTGTGCAATATTTCATCTTTAACTCAAAATTTCCCTAGTGGTTTGAGGTGGATAACCTGGACAACATCTACCATTTGGTTTTAGGGTGTCATTGCGGCTCTAAGGTAGGTAATGTTGGCTTGAATCATGAGAAGGTGTCTGGTAAGCAGGGGCTTGATATCGTGGGCAGGCTTGAGGGTAGTACAGACGATTCAGAGAGGGATAAAGTTTGCTTTGATGATTTTGGAATTTTTGGCCATTATTTGGGTGAGGGTAGTCCTTTTTATAGATGATAATCTGAGGAGGCGATGAGGTGGAACCCCCAATCAAAATTTAATGGGAAGGTTTTTGAAAAACATACAATAATGAATCACATGAAGGAGAAGCTTTTGGAGATTGATTTGGAATTTGAGGCACCTTCAGAATGTGATAGCCTGGTATTGCATCACTTAGGCCAGTAGGATTTGGAATTGGCAGAGGATTCCCCATCCTAGATATCAAAGAGGGACTCTTATTTTGAAATTTGGGATTTGGCAGAGTAATAGGGGTCTTTCTATGCTAAGGGCTAGATGCCTCCGTGAATCGCAGACAGAGGTTTTTTACCGTGTCTGGCAGTAGTTTGATGTTTTTTTTTTCATCTATTCAATCTTATCAGTATGAGAATATTCTAGATTATCTTTAAGAACCACCTCAATATGTTTGGAGTTTGACTGCTAATAAGGATCAGACTTCGGGATGGGAAAACACGGATAAATTTTTCTGCAACCAATTTTTCTTCAACATACTTGGCTCACAATATTGTGTTAATATCATTGTTTGCAAAAGCATTTGGGTTTGATCATGACTTAGTTAAGACGAGATTTCCATTACTTCCAAATTTCATAGATTACAACTGTATGACGAGGTTTGAATGCTCGCGTAATGACTACTCGCAAGTGTACGAGGTCAACTTTTTGTAATGGTTGGGAGAGCAGGGGTATCGTGTCCACAGGAATTGGTTGTCGTTATTATCGAGTACCATGTTTATCATGACCTAATTTTATCTAGACGACTAAAAATGTATTTAATTAATTAATAATAATACTAATATAACCTAATTTAATGTATACTAATATGAGATATTTTAGGGAAAAGAATTATCTAGGGATTAACTTCGTTTACAAATACGTGTTCAATCTTGTTTGACTTACGTTTACGGTGTTCAACCTATTTGACAATCTTAGTTCGTAAACTCCTTCGCCACCTCTCCTGAGTGTAAGACAGGGGAATACATGACTTCGTGTTAATGAAGAAGTCCCCCTCAACGTCTTAATGACCCTAGGTCACGCGAGTCTTGCCCCAACGTCATTGATTGCACACTCTCAAACTCTCTCCCGGGTTATTGGATCGTCGTGTTGTGTTTAACCTAATCCGAATCCGGGGTTACCTCTCCCTAGTGTCAAACCCCATATTCTCAATATATCTAAACTAGCATATATGCATAGAAACACGATAAACACAATCAAACTTCGAAGAACAATCATAAACGAAACACCAAAATCATATGAATCACATATTTATAAATTTATTGTTAATCCCTAAACAAACTACATTTAACTAACGACCATAACCGTATTTACAATAAATCACGAGCTAAACATGCTCACAAATTCCTAAGTTAAAGAAATAAAGGAAGAAACCAAAGAACTTAGCCTATATCAGAGAATTTGGCGCTTGAACCGTTCAACTATCGCTTCACCTTCTTCTTCTCCTTTGGGATGTGAGCTCTCCCTCTAAAACTCCTCAACCGACCCCTAGATATGTTCTAAGGGTGGTAGCATGCAAGAGAGGCCCAAAAATGAGGGAGGAAAGTGGCTTAAATAGGGAAAATATCTCCAAAAAAATCTAAATCTGTACAAAGGTGACTGCCGCGGCGGTGGGATTCACCGCCATGGTGGTGAGTAAGTCAGTTAAGTGATCACTTAGGCGGTGAAGTCAGTGGTGGAATTGGTGACCATCCTGCAGTTTCACCGCCGCGGCGGTGGATCTCACCACTATGGTGGTGGATGTCCAGCAAGATTAGGTCCACTCCACATTTTCACCGCAGCGGCAGTCAGCTTCTTTTCAGAATATTGTCTCTTTGCTTGTTTTTCTACCGTTCTTGATTCGATCTGATCATTTATACTCCGTTTTCTTACATTTTCACCCCCACACACCTGATTTATACAAATATAATAAAAACTAATTAAAACGTAATAAAATACTATAAAAACGCTCGAAAACTAACTTAGTTCTATTTGGAAATAGAAAGGTAGATCACACCTATCAGCAACTGTATCAAATTTGTACATGACTACCCCACAGGAGAAGAATCTTTTTTTTTTTTTTTTGAATTTACAGACTTGATTGACACTGTATTTGGACGAATGGAAATATCATCTCAATCCTTTGCTACTATCGACTTCAAACTAAAGCAAGGGCTGAATCTGGACAAAACAAAGTTTTCGAGTCAAATAATACATCTTATAAATTTGAGGGAAAATGAAAATTCTTAGTTGGCTATTCCATTCTTTACTAGCCCTAAAGATCTCTTTTGTATGGTTTCAAGTTACAATATATACATATAGAAAAAATATGAAGCAAGATACAATGTCTCTCTCCAAGATAGAATCCTAAATGAAAAAGGAATTTGGGTACTATTCTATCCTAGGTTCACTATATGAGGTTCATGATTTTTCTACTAACGCATCCTAGAAAGGTTCAGTTCCCAAATCTTCAAACCTCTGGCGTCCTCTTCGGGAGAACATCTATCGTTGGTTGGTGATCCGAGCAATGTGAATTTTGAAGCCAAATCCCAGTGGATATACCACATGGCCTTGTACTCACTTCTCTTTCTAAATCCTACAGGATTTCGAGGCTTAGATCGGTGTGATGAAATTGCACGACTTCAGCCCCTACTGTCGACCTCCAGATGAGGTCTACAACTTTGGGTTTTTCTCATGACATACAAATGCAACGTGATGCACGTGCCTTGGAGAGAGTTTACAGAAAGTAAAATACAAAAATATAAAGACAATAGGGTAAATGCGTAAAAAGTAAAGACATGAAATAAAATAATGCAATATATAAACAAGAAACATGCAAGGAGTAAAAATAATTATTTTAGATACAAGGGAATTATAATGTTTAAAAACCAAAAACGTACAAAAACGTATTTCAAGGATTTTGTTTACGCGTGAAGACAAATTTAAACTCCAACTGGGCTTGACCCTCAAAAGTCCCTAGTGGAGTCGCTAGATGACATACCCCAAATTTTGGAAAAGAAAGAAGATGCGAGATGAACAAAACGCTATTTGTTTCCTCCCTATCAAAATTCTCAAAATCCGTTCATTTTAGAAAAAAACAGTTTCAGGAGCTTTTCTAGGCGCTGGCTTTGAAAAACATTATTTGGGTTGAGATTTATTTGAAAAATGGAGTTGCCATCTATAATTGAGTTAAATGTTGTGCTAGGTCACTAAGATTTTTAAAATCATTTTTATTTTTAAAAAAGGCCCAACTTTTGACTTGAAAAAAATACTAGGTCTTAACTAGAGATTTTTTTAAAGTTCGGGGGTCAATTATACTTGAAGAATGTGTTAGGCACCCCAAGACACCCATCCGAAGACAATACCTAAATTTAAATAAATCTTTAAGTTCAAATTAGTCCAAGTAATTTCCTTCGTTCTTGGTTAACACACTAACTTCCATTTTGATTTTTTTTTTTTTTTTTTGTCTTTTATGTTTATTTTATGCAAGAAAATAAGAAAAAACATTAACGAAAAAGGAGCAACAGGTAAAACAGATGAAAATAAAGAAATAATGTCCTCCTTTTAGGCCGCCTATCTATTATGGAAGAATCGACAAGTTTGGCCTCCAGGGGAGGGGGGGGGGGAGTTTATTTGTTTAATTCAACTTTGTCTTAATAAAAACTAATATGCATTTTTTTAAAGAGCAGAAAAAGAGTAAAACAAATTTAAGTAATTAATAAAAATATTTTATTATAATATGGAAAACCATATTTTAAGTAAAGAAAACATAACAAAAGAAGCAAAAATTTTAACTATAAAACAAAGTATTTAGAAACATTTATTTATGGAAAATAATTTTAAAAAACAAAACAAATCAGGAATCTTCTTTTGGGAAAAATCTTAAAAACACATTTTTGTTAAGAAATAAGTTGTAAACTTAAATTTTTTGACTAATAAAACAAAGTTTGAAATAAAAAGTAAAATTTTTTTTGAAAGAGACATTTTTGGAAGAATGTTTTTTTGAAAGAACTTCCTGGAAATAGAAATATTGTTTTTTTTTCTTTTTTTCTTTTTTTTTTTTTTAAATTTGAGAAATGACTTTTTAAATAAATGATTTAGAAAAGGTTTCTTTAAAAAACATACCATCTTTTTAAAAGATCTTCTTTTAAGATAACTTTAAAATTATTTTAAAAGAAAAACCTTCCTTTTCAAGAACAATTTAGAAAAATCATTTTTTAGAAAAGTAATAACAAAAAACACATATTTTAGGAAGATAAAGTTAATATATATTTTTGTAAAAAAATAACTTGTTAAGGACTTTTTTGGGAAAATATTTTTTAGAAAAATAAAAACAAGTTAAAACATATTTTATGGAACAAAATAAATAGGATTTTTGTAAAAACTTGTTAATAACATATTTTTAGAAAAAGGCAAAATAACTTTCTACAAAAAAATCATTTTAAAGAAAAAACAAGGTTTTAAAAAAGACAACATGAAAAATAGCTTTACGAAAATAAGTTTGGAAAAACATTTTTTAAGAACATTTAAGTTTAGAAAAGTACTTTGAAAATATTATGTTTAAGAAGAATTACTTTTTAAAGGCCTTCCCTTTCTCAAGAAAAAACTTAAAAATCATTTTTTTTAAAAAAACTAAAGTCTATTTTTTAGATAGAACACAGAGTCTCTTTCATGAAAAAAAAGAAGCCTTCTATGTAAAGCTCCTATTTTTTTTTCTTATTTTTTTTTTTGTTTGTTTAATAAAAATAAGAACAAAACAAGATATATGAGGTAATGATATGCACTTTTGATTCTTGTTGGTCTTAGCACAAAACAAAGATAATATGTACACATAACCAAAGAAAACAAAAAGACAAACACAAGAGAGGTTGAAGAAAACTTACCAACTTAGGGGAGTAGTTTTTCCCTAAGTATAGTACAGTCTTTCCTTCTTTCTCTTCTTCTTCTTTGCTTGGTTGTTCTTGTGAGAATTCTTGAACTCTTTGTAAAAGAGTGTCAAGATGACCTTTTAAACGATTTTTGGAAGACTTTTTGAGTTGTTTGCAAGATGAAAATCTTAGGGATTAAGAAAACCTAAGAGGGAATTTGAGCTTAGAGAGAAAGAGAGAGTCTTGATCCTCCCATTTTTCCCTTAAGAATAATAGGCTCATTTTATTGGCAGGGATTTAATGGTACTTGATACCTTCTAATGCCATTTAATGTTATAGAATGATGAAGGCCTACTAGGCTATGCTAGGTAATGATTAGATTATTTGAATAAAATATTTCCAAAAGATTTATTATTTAATGCATCATTAATGTTTTCATTTAATGCCCTTAAGTGCTCTTAATTGTTTTGTCATGATGAAAGGCTACTTAGGCTAGGTTTAGACACTAATTACCTATGGGAAATGATGATGAGTTTTATTTTTTAACCAAATCTTTCCATAAGATTGTCTAATTAATGCTTCATTATTGACTTCATTTAATGTTATTCAATGATGGCATGCTAATCAAACTAGCTAGGAATCATGACATTTATAGCAAATGTATCATTATCATGGATGAAATATTTTCATAAAATACTCATTAAATGCTTGAATTTAACGCTAATTTTGCTAAAGGCACAACGGTGGAAGAATCCTATTTTTTTTTCTAAGCTTTGGAGGGTATGCTCTTAGTAATCTTGTTGTGTTAGGCACCTATTTTCATAATCAAGCCTTTTTTACTTGAATTTAGGAGATTAACGCTTTAAATAGAAAATTAAATAAATATTTTTGGTTGTCAATTTGACAAAACTGGTGAAAACGTAAGTTTCAAGGAGTCAAAACGTAAAGTAAATATAAGTGGCAAAATTTTATCAAATTGAAGGGTAGAAACTAATTGAAACAAATTAAAAGTGATATTCATGGGAAATCTACTTTTAATATTGTCATTTTAGTTCCTCTTAACTTTTAAAAAATTTAAAATTGACCCAAAACCTTTGTTTATATCAAAGTTTGATCGAATTGACGAATTTTTTTTTTTTTTTTTTTTTTTTTTTTTTTTTTTTTGTAGTATCAAATGTAATCTATGTTGGAAATTCATTTCCTTTAAACCTTAGTTTAAAATTTATCCGAATTTGCATATTAGACTCGATACTTTTTAAACTTAAAACGAGTGGCACAAAATGCGGTATCTACACTATGGAGCTAGAGGGACTGGACGTAGGTAAGAGTAACTTATCAAACTAGGATAAATCTTTGTGTGTCTTTTCTTTATTTATGGTTGATTGGTTTTACACTTAGTTAAATATGTTTACATTGTAATACAAGATAAAAACAGTTAGAAAAATTGGTAATTTGTGTGTTTGATAATTAATTATTTATATTTTATCACTACCCAATTCACCCCCCTCCTGGGTAGATTTGTGCACCAATAATTGGTAACAGAGTTGGTATAGATCGATAGGATTAAAATAAAACTATCTGGCACATCATATGAACACAATAGCTGAGAAGCAATTTATGCATTGTCCTCTATTATTTATAGGTGATAATTATATATTCTAGAAAGCAAGAATGACTATTTTTATACAAGCAACTAACCTTGAAGCCTGGTTGGTTATTCAAGATGATCCTTATATTCACAAAGTTAATGGTGTTGCTAAGAAGAAAGAAAATTATGATTCGGAGGATATTATTCTCTTATTTTGTGCTTTAGACGTGAATGAGTATAATAGAATTTTAGGTTGTGAGCAAATCATAGATAGGTGAAAAATCAATTGAACGAATCCAAAATCAATGCCTTGGTTCATCAGTTTGAACTATTCAGAATAGGTGATACAGAATCAATTCAGGAAATGTACACTCAATTCACCAACATATGTAACAATCTTGGAGCTCTTGGAAATCCATACACTATGCTAGAGAAAGTACAAAAAAATTTGAGATCATTAACCAAAGCTTGGAAACCCAAAGTGACAACAATCGAGGAAGCTAAAGATCTCACCAAATATACGGTTGATAAACTAATTGACAATCTAATGATCCATAAGTCATATATTCGTGGATATGAAGAAGGATACGACAGTAGTAAAATGAAATCCTTGGCATTGAAAGCACAAAAAGTGTTGAGGAGAATGATGACAACAACTGTATAAGCCTAGACAGTGAATAGGATAGGGATGTGGCTCTTATTACCAATAACTTCAGAAAGATGACCTGACAAAATTTCTGCGAAAAGAAGAATTTCAATATGAATAATATTGATTGCTTCAATTGTCATTAAATCGAGCATTTTCAATCTAATTGCCTTAAGCCAAACAAGGAAAAGACACAAAAATAGAAGAAGAAAGTGAAAAAAGAGAAAGAAGAAATCCATGAAAGACACGTGAGATAACATAGAATCAAATAGCTCTAAAAAGTCTAGTAGTGACGACTCATCTATGCTTGCTCTAATGGCCACTGGATATGAGGTACCTAAATGTTTTAGTACTTGTCCTCTAGTTTGATGAATTATTTGATGTGTACCAACAATTGCTAAATGATTAGAAACTTCAATGTACAGTTAACACATTAAACAAGCAAGTGGTAAAATATGAATAAAAAAATATTTCTCTCAAAAGACAAATATCTAAATTAATTTTATTTGATTTTAAAAAGGAAAAACAATGAATTGAAATTCAAAATTATGGATCTAAATTCTATTGTTCTCAAATTTACAAGTGGTGAGAATAATTTAAAAATGCTTTTGGGAAGTTCAGGAGGACTATTTGATAAAGTAGGAATTGGTTTTCAGAAAAATATTAAATAAAAGATATTTCATAAATTATTTTCTTATGTTTTAACTATAACATTATGGGGCATACCATAAGAACTTGTTTACATAAATTATCTATATATAAACAGGTATGGGTTCTTAAAGAAACAAACATTGATCCAGGTAATAAGATCGAACTCATTTAGATTGGATATCACTTGGAAATTATTTGAGGTGCTCCTTACAGGTTAACATAAAAACATCATTAAGTAAGGAAAATATTTCTTAGATAGTAGTTGTTCTCGACACATGACGGACAATAAATCTAAATTTACATCTTTAACACCTAAAAATAAAGGTCATGTGACTTTTGGAGACAACACCAAAGGTAAGATCATCGCTATCGGTAACATCGATAACGACTCTACTACTGTTGAGAATGTTTCATTAGTAGATGGTCTTAAACATAATTTGCTAAGTAAAGTCAATTATGTGATAAGGGTTACAATGTTTTCTTTGATCATAATAGTTGCATCACTAAAAATGGTAACAATAGTAGTATCTTACTTGTGGCATCCCATGTGGAAAATATTTACACTTGTTTATTTGAATATTTTCCTACTCAAAATCTATCTTATTTAAATGCTTTATCTAAGAATAGTTAGTTGTGGCATAGACGTCTTGGGCATTCTAGTATATAGTTGATTTCAAAGTGGTCTAAGAAGAGTATTGTACATGGCTTACCTGCACTCAAATATGTTAAAGATAAAGTATGTAATGTGTTGATCCTAAGATTTTGATGAACAATTAAAGGTTGATATTTTTGGTGGAACTAACGGTTTGATTAAGTATTTCAGTTTATTAGTTCTAATGATGAAGATATGATGACAAGTAATGAATGCATGCAAAAGAGATTGACAAAGACAATGGACATTAAGAGACCGAAGATTTTGAAGAATCTAAGGAAAAATAACTCAGGTTAATTTTTACTCTTAATGTATCCCGATTAGGATCACACACGACATAAAAAGTTTTTAAATTTATGTTTGTTTTGATAGGATTCTAATTAGTGAAATTGTCTGCTCCTATGTGTAATTGAAAAAGAAATATTGATAATTAATTTAAGTATTTAGTGGATCTAATTGAGAAAAAAAAAAATCAGTTAAAGGGGCAAAAACGTCAATGAGAATGAATTAAAAACGAGTTTAGAAAAGTGATTCAGCATCCATAAGTCGACAGGTAAGTCGACCTGAACAAAGAAGAAAAACTCTTTGTATCTCTCGGCATCCATAAGTCGACCTGAACAAAGAAGAAAAACTCTTTGCATTTCTCGGTAGATAGGTAGGTCGACCTGTGATTGAATATAAACTCTCTGGATCTATAAGTCGATAGGGCGGTCGACCTGTGAAGAGAAATAAAACTCTCTAAATCTCTAAGTTGACAGATAGGTCGACTGATGGGCATAAAATCTTTGGCTTGGCTAGTATCCTGAATCAAGAGGTCGACAAATGGACCTTGGTCGGTCGACTGACATGTCTATTTTAGATTCTGTGGAATTTTGGGATTTGATCCAAAACTAGCCGTTTTTGGCTTACCTGATTGAGATATTCTAGGGATCTATATTTAATTGAGATATGATCTATATATTTTATTATCTCTATTAATTTAGTGTATTTAATTAAATGTTATTTTAATTAAAGTGTTTTAATACTTTCTATTTTGATGAATTTCGATTTAAAAATGTTGACCAAAATGAGATTTTCCAAGAATATTTTTAAATGAAAAAGATCTATTTTTATTATTTATGATGTATGGGGTCTTAGAGTGTCATTTAATGACATAATATTTGAAAAGTAATTATTATAAGATATCTTTGATATTCCTATATTTAATCCTGCGAATTTTGAGTTTAAATATTGCTATTTTGGTGGAGAATATTTTGAGCCTAAAATATGGGAGAGATTTAAGGGATTTTATTTTGATCTTACGATTTCCATATATTTAAATATAATTCTTTCTATACTTTCATTTATTAAGATCAAATTATTTTTGGGACTAAATTGAGAGCTTTAGAAGTTATATTATTGGTTAAATGTAGCCATTATAAATCTATATGATATATGAGGTCCATATGTGTTATTTATTGATATAATACTTGAAAACTAGCCGTTGGATGTCTAGTTTGAGGGTTATTAAAAGAGACCTGCGGATTTCACATAAGATACACACAATATCAAGAATTATTCAGTTCTTAAACTTTTCTAAGAGTTATCATTCTGATATTATACTGAAAAATATTGTGAGATTATTCTGGAGTTAAAGTTCTTGAGTTAAAGCGCTAATTTATTTGACATCACCAATCTGAGTTGTCTAGTGATCTGTTTTGCAATTCATTGGTGTTTTTCTGGTGAGATCATTTCAAGCTTATTCTTTAATTTAGTATTTGATTATTATTACTTGCTTGGTGAATTGATCTTTTTGAGAAATCGTTTTTGAACTTTAAAAGTATAAAAATATTTTAAAACGATTTGTGTGTTAATCTGATTACGTGTTTAATTATGCTATCCACATTCTGTATTATAATTAGATTTTGTTTCCTCACTTTATTTCTATCACTAGTATCGGGACATTAATTGAATATTAATTAATTTGAGGTGGTAGAAGTTCCGAGTGGGAAGAACTTATCAATTTTTGTAATTGGTGAGTTATGTGCGGATTAGATACTATTGGGAGTTCTAATCAGGGGTAGCTTGATTTCAATCTCTTACGGTAAAGAGATTGAGGTGTTAATTCTTCCTTTATAGAGTTAATTGTGAGTGATTTTGTAAAGATTTCATCCTTACCTGGGAAATGATAGTTGGCGTGTTTTTGTGAGGTTTTGATTCTTGAGCCTTAAGTATAAAAAGAATTAGGTTGTGATTCTCCTTGTAATAGAATTAGATTATTCTTGAGCTTATAAAAAGTAGAGGTTATTCCTGAGCCTGAAAAAAGAAATTTGTAAAGGTGGATTCTGAGCCTGTAAAAGAATCATTGTGAGGGTTTAGTTCCTACCTGTAAAGAAATCTTGAGTTTAGTGGATGCGAATCTCAGTGGGGCTTGGAGTACTAGATTAGCCAAGAGTAGCTTGGTGAACTAGGATATATCGGTGTATACTGTATTATTTTTTTTTTATTTTATCTTGTGTTGTTTGGGTGTGTACCTAGAGCTTGTTACACCCATCTGTTGCTATAAAGATAATAATTAATTTTAGAATAAAATTAATTGTTTGATTTTTGAAGTGTCATTATTTGGATTAATTTTTTAATACTACCCAATTCACCCCCCTCTAGGGTAGCTCACTGAGCCAACATAATGTATGTCAATTAGGTAAACAAATTAGATCATCTTTCAAGAAGGTGTATACATTTGTCTTAAATTATTGCATTTAGATTTATTTGACCCTAATGCTATTGCTAGCTTATATGGAAAGTTTTATGGATTTGTGATTATTCTAGACTTACGTGGGTATTTTTCTTATCTAATAAAAGTGATGTGGCATCTATATGTTCCTCCAAGTCGACCTCTTATCAACTATGAAAAGATTGACAAGGATGATCCCAAGGGAGAAAGTTTATACCAAATGGGTTCTTCAAATGTAAATAGGAGAATCAAAACTAAGTGAATCATAGTGACCTTAATGAGTGTATGGATGTGAAATGCAAAACCTAAGGATGATTATGATAATCTACTTTAACTTTAATCAAAACATTTAAAGTAAACCTATATGACCTTAATTTTACTATGCGATATGGGTGTAACAATGACCTTTCATGTCCTACATGATGATTTTATACATAGATGGAGTAAATTCAAAAGAAATAGTAAATAGGATGAAATTATATGTTAGATTATGGAGCGGGTTGGGTCGACTCGTAGAGCGTCCACATGGGCTCCAACTTTTTTGGATAGTCACCATGTGAATGGATGTATCTCTTGGTCTAAAAAAATCACGTCTATTTCGTAGACACCTATTGGAATGGACATATTCTTTAGGATTTTCTCTATAAATAGGCATTGATACCTCTAAGGTTTCTAATCCCATCAAATTATAGAAAATTTGAGTGGCCTTGGTTAGTGAGTGTGTGGATGTTATCGAAAAATACTCTGGCAGTATTTTTCTTGTTGAAGAAAGAAAAAATAAAGAATAGGTTGTAAACGAGTCTTCCGAATCCGAAATGTACATTTATATTTTAATGTTTCTGCATAAGTCTACATTGGTATCAGAACTTTATAGACTCATTTCCTCAAATCATGTTGATAAAATGCATGAACAATTATTTTTCATGGAAGATTGTTTCTTCATTAATGGCCGAAAATAGTTTTTTTTCGAAAATTTTAATATTTCTAAAAAAAAAATTATATAGAAATATTCTACATTTCATTACGAGTCCAACAATATAAATTTCATAAAATTTGGACTTGTGGTTGAATTAATATTTCGTGCACTGTTCATAGCTAACTTACTGGTTTGGTTTGTTTGAAGAAGATGACGTAAGACGATGTCGTTTCGTTTATTAAATGAATAGATGAAATGGCATGTTGTTTATTTATATTTATTCACATATTGTTTTAGAAAAATGTTGTGTTGATTCTTTGGCATCAGCGTATGTTCTTTGTGTGTGATGGGTTTTGAGTTCAAATCCTTGCGGCTTAATTTTTTTTTTTTTCTTCTTTAAAAAAGGAGGAAAAACCTTTGAGCCTTAAGGGAGTCAAACACTTGCCCTTAGGATACTAAATGGAACCCAACAACCAATCGACCAACACTAAAACATGTTTATTTTTTCGCACTGTTTATATATAATGCATGTTTATTACAATGCATCAATTATCATATTTACTTGTATACAATATCTAGAAATTTTATTTTATTTAATTATGAACATGAATTACGTGTGGAAGTTTCATGGTTACTTAATTTTGGTATATATATTATATTTATTTAGAAAAGTATGAAATTAAAATTTGAGGGCAACAATGAGTTGAGATATGTTTTTCTCATTTTTGTTTTGTGAATAATGTATTTAAAAAATAATATATAGTTAAAAAATAATATATAGATCTATAAATACAAAAGATGATTATGATCATAGCGAAATTTTCAATCTTGTGTTATAGAGATATGTGTTATTTTTAGATTCGATTATTACGGAAAAATAATTAGTGTGTGCTAATATCCTAATGTGCATAAAATTCAGTGAAATAACTTTAATGAATATAGTAAAGGACCCTACTGAAGTTGAGAAACTGGATGAGGATAACTATGATATTTGTCATCGTAAGATCCAATATCCCCTAAATGAGCGAGAGGTTCTGAAAATACTGACACATAGCATGGAATCACCTCTAGAAGGTAATTATGCCCCCAACACTGGCATGAGATGAAAACCTTTCAAAATTAGGCCAAGAAAGATCGTAGTGCAAGATTCACTATGTTAAGCTATATGCACGATGATCTGATTGGTGATTATGAAGGTTATGCCACTATACTCGAGATGTGGAATGCCTTGAAATTGGTATTTGCTGGAACATCAACAACTAGGTTGCAGGCCTTGACACTTAAGTTTGAAACTTATATGATGACTTCCAAAACAAAGATGGTTAAGCATATTCGAAAAATATTGACTATAATATGCAACCTAAAGGCAGCTGGTAACAACTTATGTAATGAGCACCAAATCTCGACAATGTTTCACTCTTTACCTGTTTTTTTGGAGAAAATAAAACTCATAATGGCACACAATGAAACTATCAAATCTTTTACCTAATTACAACGTTATTTGGAATTGAAGGTAGATAGGTTGGAGGCATAAGGCAATACCTCTATGTTTGTTGTTGAGTCTAGCCATCGCCAGACATTTGGGTCCAAGTGAAAGTGGTAGGGCAAAGCACGACAAGGAGGAATAGGATGATCTGTTTATAAAAATATATTGGGCAGAAAGTATCCAAAAGGAAAGTGTGGAAGAAATAAGGATAAGTCTGAGTTGAAGTGTTATAAGTGTGATAAACTTGGTCACTTCGCTTGTGAATGCACTGAGCCGAAGAAGTTACAAACCAACTCTATCTTTTAAAATTACGCCTATGTGTGCAGTCCTTGGTTGCTCATTCGTTTCTTGATTGGATTGTAGATACTGGAGCAACAAACTACGTCGCCAAAAATCGAGTAGGGTTTATTGAGTATTATAGAAATTCCAATTGGGAGTTAACGTATTTATATGGGGAATAACACTAGCGAAGATGTGATAAGAATTGTAACCTATCAATTAAAGATGCATTCTAGATGCACCGTGCTTTTCTATGATATTCTTTATGCTCCTAGAGTTCGACGAAATTAGATGTTTGTTGCAGCCATGATCAGATTAGGTTTTTCTTTCAGTTTCACTATAGACTCTATTCAAATTTATTTAGATTTGTGTTTTATGGTAGTGGAAACATTGTAGATTTTAATTTTATATACTAGGTGTTGACGATTCTTTATATTTTGATACCTATTTATCTTTAGTAATAATGATTCTATCACATCTACATTTGTTACATGATATGTAAGACTTGGTCATATTGGACAAGAAAGAATGACAAGGTTAGCTCAAGAATAACTCTTAGGTCCACTTTTTAGAGTTAATTTACCTATCTGTGAATCTTGTTTGGTTGGAAAGGCTACACGAAAGACTTTTGGCAAAGCTAGAATGGCTACATCTCTCTTAGAGTTAGTCTATTCTAACATTTGCAGACCTATGAATGTTAGGGCACGACATGGTGCTAATTATTTTATCACACTCATTGATAATTACTCGCGTCTTGGTTATGTTTATCTTATTTCTCACAAATCAAAGGCATTAGATTGCTTACAAAGATTTGTTCATTTAGTTGAAAATCAAAGAGGTAAAAATCTTAAGATTTTACGTACTGGCCAAGAATGTGAGTATTTGTCTGAATAATTCAAAGACTTGTGTGATAATAGAGACATCATTATACAGTTGGCGATTCCTGGTACTCCACAACAAATGGAGTAGCTGAGCGTAGGAATCGAACTTTATTGGATATGGTTAGGTCAATGATGGCACATGATAATCTATCAATCAATTTTTGGGGTGATGCTTTATTATCAGTAACATATATCCTTAATAGAGTGCCCTCCAAGTCAGTACCATCTACACCATATAAGTTATGGACTAGTTTCGAACAAGAACTAGAGCACTTCCGACCATGGGGATCTATAGGTTATGTTCGTGTTACATCACATGCACATGGAAAATTGGGCCTTAGAGTTCAAAGTGCACATTCATTAGATATTCAGATTACTCAAAAGGATATGTGATGTTACATGAACGTTCTGATGGCGTATTAACTGAGATTTAGTCACGCGATGTCGAATTTATGAAAAATGAGTTTCCAAGT
The DNA here is from genome assembly GCA_016647705.1 of Eucommia ulmoides. Lineage (NCBI taxonomy): Eukaryota > Viridiplantae > Streptophyta > Magnoliopsida > Garryales > Eucommiaceae > Eucommia > Eucommia ulmoides. Next base: position 31,804,603 of record CM028330.1, read on the forward strand.
AGATTTGAACTAAGAGGGAATAAAGAACTTTATGAGTTGAATAAGTCAAATGACAACTCTACACTATTACTTGGCGAGGATGGAGAAATTAATCCTCGTCCTTCTACAAATACACCAATGGTCACCGAGGATAGTAGGATAGATTTAGAGAATAGTGGGAGTGTACTACAAAATAATTCTCAAACTCTTCAGCTGTATAGAAGTCAACGTCGAAATATTCCTCGATATCTATTTGAGATTGATAAGAAATTTTTCATGTGTTCTTCACTAGAAAAGACAAGCCTTTCTATTATCAAGAGGCTTTATCATCTCCTATTACTAAAGAATGGATAACTGCAATGAAATATGAGATTAGTTTTATGTAAAAGAATCAAGTATGGAAACTAGTTGATCTTCCACCTAAACGAAAATCTATTGGAAACAAATGGGTTTTAAATATTAAACGTCAGGTAGATAGATCTATGGACAAGTACAAAGCTCATTCGTGGCGAAAGGTTACATTCAAAAAGTGGGTGTGGACTATGAGGAAACTTTTTCACTGGTTGTTAGGTTTACCTCTATTTGTCTTATCCTAGCCATTTTAGCCCATTTGGATTTAAAACTTTTCAAATGGACGTTAAAACTGCTTTTCTCAATGAAGAATTAGATGAGAAGATCTACATAGGTTAACCTATTGGTTTTGTAGGTAAGGGATAAGAGCGCAAAGTATGCAAGATAAAACATTCTATTTATGGCCTAAAACAATCAACTAGACAATGGAACCTCAAATTTCATCTAGTCATAACTACTTTTGGCTTTATCATGATTGAGAAAGATTTTATTATCCTTACTTTATATGTAGACGACAATTTATTGGCAGAAAATGACATAGGGATGATTGTCTCCAATAAAGAGTGGTTTCTCTTTACTTTTGATATGAAGGATATGGATGAAGCAAATTATGTATTTGACGTTAAAATCATTAGAGACCGTTCTAAGAAACTTCTTACTTTGTCTCATGTGACTTATATCAGGAAAGTACTTGAACGATTTCGAATGTAAAATGCTATACCTATAGACATTCTTATTGAGAAGGGTAGTACCTTGAGTCTTGATATTTATCCTATAACTAATGTTGAAAAAGAAGAGATGTACTGCATACCATATGCAAGTGCAATTAGAAGCCTAATGTATGTCATCATGCACACACGACCAGATATATGTTATGTTATGGGGTTGGTTAGTCGTTTCCAGAGCAATCCATAAATTGTTTATTGGAGAGTAATTAAAAGGATCTTACATTATTTTCGTGGAAACACAGATTATATGTTTTGCTATCGTGGTGGAAATATACAATTGCAAAGATTATGCAGATTGGAGTGCTGACTTGGACGAACGTAAGTTGACATCAGGATATGCTTTCATACTCAATAAAGGTGTTATTTTGTGATCTAGCAAAGAGCGATCCTGCATAACACTATCCACTATGGAAGCAGAATATGTTGCTTGTGCTTCAGCTGTTCAAGAGGTTGTTTAGTTAAAAAGACTTTTTTCAAAAGTCTTGAGATAGTACCACATTCTACAGATCCTTAACCATATATTGTGATAGTATGGTTGGACTCGCATATGTTAAGGATCCTAAGTATCATGTAAAAGACGGAACATATTCAGACTTGATATCACTACATTTAAGATAGAGTTTCACACGGAGAAGTGGTACTCAAGCATATTTCTACAAGTAAAATGGTGGTTGATCCCTTAGCCAAGCCTATTTCTAGATATCTGTTCCAATCTCATGTAATTTGGGTCTTCGTAGATTGTAAAAGATTGTAAAAGAAGGTTAGCTTGAAATTAAACATGATTGCAAAACTTAATTTTTTTGATTTTGTTAAAAAAAAAAAAAAAAAAAAAAATTGATTGAAATCTACATTTTCTTATTGAAATTTTAGCTATTTTCTGAGGAAATTTCAATAAAGTTTTTGTATTTCCTCAGAAAATGCTATTTGGATTTCTTAGAAAATAGCTTATTGCAAAACTTGAGATAATTTTCTGCATTTTCTGAAATTTCAAGCTACAAAAAGCTAAAATTTCTGCAATTTGTTTTTTGTCGTAATTTGAAATTATTTCTACCACATTTAATTATGGAAACATGACATAAAAATACTGAGATTACACATAAATTTCTAGTCTACTTCTATATTTTAAAGAACTTTCCATAGCTATACATTAAGGCAATGATTCAGATTGAGCGAGAACTAATGATGAAAATATCTCACAAAGTTGTTACTGTAGGCAATTGATATGAAACAGAGTTATCACTTTAACCTTAGTATTTGATGCAAATACAGTGTAGTTAAAAATATGTCCTACAACAAAGAGGTTAAAAATTACACAAACACACACACTATCATATAAATCAAACCTCGATTCTTTGTTTCCTTATCGTCATAGATTTGCTATTATTGACTGTTGATTTTCATGTTATTAAAATAGTCTAAATATGAACTATGATTGTCTTCTTTTGATGAGAGATTGTAAGAAGTTTCGGCATGTGCTTCGTCCAACTTGATGAAGAGGTCTTTCATGAAAGGAATGTTGGTTCCATGAATCATTTGTAATATATGTCAAAACAAATTTGATTGTGAAAAAGGTATGTCATTATCTTGAATTCGTAATTCATTTGTGAGAAGTTTGAGTTGTCTATTTTTGAACTATATGTGGAGAAAAACGTCTTTAGTTGTTCTTTGTAAGACCAATTAAAAATGTCCAAAAATTCCTTAATGAATCTTCTTTAGTTTGCGTTGTTTTTGCTGCTGTTTTGCTATTTTGTATTGTTTTTACGATATTTTGCGTTGTTTTTGCTGCAAAAAAAATTTGTAGTTAAAAAAACAAAACAATTGTTGTTGTGTTGTTTTTGCAGTAAAACAATTTTGCTGAAAAAACGTCAATTTTTTGTTGTTTTGCTGCAAAACAATTTCATCCCTACTCCTGTTAGAAATGCATTTGAAAACATTGTTTTATTGCAAAAAACTAGTTTTGCTGAAGAAATTGTTTGACAGCGCAGACTCTAAGTTATATTATTATTTGTTTATTTTGCAGTCTTAACTGGAAGTAGAGTCACTGTATGCTTTATTTGAGGATTGAAAATCCAGATTTATCATTTATATGGTTTACCGTTACAAGACTTTATATGTTTTTTATTTGTTTTGTTCCTCGTAAAAAAATTATGTTTTAGACATTTATACTTATAAATATTCAAGTTTATGATTATTGTGCTGAAAAACAATGTTACTTGTGTTTTTCCATGTTGATGTAGAATTCTTATGTCACTAATATTTTTATTTTTTTAGAGTAATGAAATTTATTTTTTAGTTAATTTGTTATAGCATTTTTTTTTTTTTTTTAAAAAAAGGTGCAATTTTTTTATTTTTTTTTTAATATACATATGAGAAACAATCATAGTTTTTTATTGTGATAGAGAATAGGGTAAATATCTCAGTTTGATACAAAACTAAGATAAATATTATCCAAATAATCACGATTTTTTACTTTGATTATATAGATATGATCATTTTAATCACATTTTGAAAACCTAAATATTAAATGGACTAATCACCTCGATTTTTAAATGTGACAAAAATCCTACCATCTTAGTTTTTAACTGTGATAAAAGGCCTACTTTTAATCACACCTTCACCTATCACGGTCAGTTTTTAGGAACAAAAATTGTGATAAAAACCTTTTTATCACGTTTTTTTATTAATTTTTTTTTCCCCTCTTGTAGTGATGATTGGCACATAGATTGAGAAAAATGACATTTATTACTTTGATGATCACGACGATAGTCCTGCTATCCTACCTACTATATGCCCTATTGTTGCATAAGCTCACCAGATCCATTAACGCCTCGGTCATCCCTGCCTTGGCAACCTCAAGTTACTTGTTCCTAATTTAAGTTATTTGTTTTCATTAGAGTGTGAGTCTTGTCAATTAGTTAAGCATCATCGTATTGAGTATCGAGTCCTTTTAGTTTAGTTCATTCAGATATTTGGGGTCCTCTCGTGTTGCTTCTACTTTAAGTTTTCATTATTTTATCACATTTATGGATGATTTTTCCAGAGTTATATGGTTTTATTTAATGAAAGATCGTTCAAAATTATTCTCCATTTTTCCTGCATTTTGTGCTGAATTAAACTCAATTTAATGTACCAGTGTGGTCACTTCCTTTATATCACACTCTAGTATCTTGCTTCAGTTTTTTTATCCTCACACACCGCAGCAAAATGGAGTTGCTGAGCATAAGGATCGACATCTCCTGAAAGTAGCCCACACTTTTCTTTTTGAGATGAACGTTCCCAAACATTTCTAGGGCAATATGGTTCTTACAACTTTCTTCTTGATCAACATGATGTCGTCCTCTACCCTAAAGGGCAAGGTTTCCTATTCTATTATTTTTCCTCGTTCTTCCTTGTTTAGTTTACCTCTTTGAATATTTGTTGTGTCTGTTTTGTTCATCAGTTCACTCCCGGTAGGGATAAATTAGATCCTCGTGCTTTAAAATGTGTTTTCCGCAGCTATTCTCGCACACAAAAGAATTGTCGTTGTTAGAGTTCATCGATACGTCACTCATTCGTATGTGCAAATGTTACATTCTTTGAGTCAACCCCTTACTTTTTTGCCCCATGCTCTTAAGATGATCTGGATGTCACACTCCTTTTGCCAAGTTTCCCAAACTCTGCACTATCTTCCTCTACTCTAGATCCTGTCCCGCCCCATTCTCTCAAGATGTTCTTCATCTCCTTTGCAGGTATACTCTTGTCGCCAGAAGATAGCCTCTGATGTTGCGCCCATCGACTCTGTGTCCTTAGATTTTTCTCCAGTTGACCTATCCATGTCTGACCTGAACATGACTATTGCCGCCTGGAAGGGTAAGCGCACATGTACTGATCATCCTATTTCTAATTCTGTCTCGTATGCATACATATCTCCTTCATACTCCTCTTTTGTTACTTCTCTGTCATCTGTTTATATTCGTAAGTCTATTTCAAAGGCCCTCACTCACCCTAGTTGGGCAACCACAATAGAAGAAGAAATGATTGCCTTACATCAAAACGGTACTTTGGTTCTTGTCTCGCTTTCGTTTAACAAAATAATAGTTGGATGTAAATGGGTGTACACTGTCAAAGTCCATCTAGCTGGCACCGACTCAAGGCTTGTTTAGTTGCCAAAGGCTATACTTAGGTATATGGTCTTGATTACTCGAATACTTTTTCTCCCATTGCCCAGTTTGTTTTTGTTCACTTGTTTATCTCTATGGCTACCACTTTTCGTTAGCCATCAGCTCAACATTAAGAATGCTTTCTTAAATGGTGATCTAACTGAGAAAGTATATATGGAGCAACCTTCTAGGTTTGTGGCTTAGGGGGAGTCTGGTTTGGTATGTCACTTGAAGAAATCTATTTATGGCCTCATGCAGTCTCCTCGAGTATGGTTTGAAAGATTTAGTGAAGTGGTCACTGAATTTGGTTTTCAACTTTGTTGAGTCGATCATCCCGTCTTCTACAGGTATAGTAAAGTCGGAAGAATATTATTGATTGTATATATGGATGACATCGTGATTACCAGGGATGATCACGGTGGTTTTGAGGAACTCAAAAAAAATTTGCATAGTAAGTTTCGAACCAAAGATTTGGGTCACTTAAAGTATTTCTTAGGAATTGAAGTTGCTTGATCAAGTCAAGACATTTTCTTGTCTTAGAGAAAATATGTCTTTGACCTGTTGAGCGAGACAAGAATGTTAGGAACTAAATCGATTGACTCGCCTATGAATCCAAACACCAAATGGTTAGCAGATTACGGTATACCACTGATAAATTAAGCAATATAGACTGTTAGTTGGGAAGTTGAACTGCCTGACGGTTACCAAACTAGATATCTCCTTTGTTGTTAATGTTATCAGTCAAATTTTGGATCATCCAATGACTTGTCACAGGGATGCAGTGATTCATATTCTCCAATATCTGAAAAGTGCTCTTGCTTGTAGTTTGTTGTATCAAAACTTCGGTCATACTCAAATAAAGGGCTACCCAGATGCAGACTAGGCCAGATCACCCTTAGATAGGAGGTCTACTACTGGGTATTGTGCATTTATTAGTGGTAACTTTATCTCTTGGAAAAGTAAAAAGTAGACGTTAGTGGCGCCGTCAAGTGCATAATCGAAATACAGGGCAATAGCCCATACTACTTGTGAGTTAGCTTGGTTGAAATATATTTTGAAAGAACTTAGATTTGAACACTCTTCACCGATAGACCTAATATGTGATAATCAAGTAGTACTTCACATTATATTCAATTAAGTCTTCCATGAGAGAAAAAATCACATTGAAGTTGATTGTCACTTTATTCGGAAAAAAATATTGCAAAAGTATATTGAGACTAAACATGTAAATTCAATTAAGCTGATATATTTACTAAATTGTTGGGAGGTTCAAAGATAAAATACATTTATAACAAATTAAGAATATACAATATATATACTCCAACTTGAGAGAAAGTGTTAAAAGATATTATGTTTTTCTTGTATCATTTAGGATTTTCTATATAATTTAGGATTTGTTATATTGTTTCTTAATTTCTATTATAAATAGACAGGGAGACAAACACAATTGTTAAACCTTCTCATTCTTTTAATATCTTCTTCCCATTTTAACAACTTCAAACACAATCCTACGTATGTGGAAACGGAATCCCTCCCAAAAACGAACACCGTTCATACTGCAGTGCATACAAGGGTAAGAAAGTAATTGCACCTAACAACTAAGCACTCAAGGACCATAATAAATGCTTTATTAAAATTACAAAGAGCAAAAGACAATAAATCAAGTTTTATTAAAATTTTACTCCTTTTATTTCGAAAACAGAAAATCGAGAAGAATCAAAAGAAACAGCCGGAGGCCAAGAAGATATTGCTATATATACACAAGCTCTTGGCCTCAAATACATATCTATGAACAAAATTATAGTCCAAATGTTTACAAATCAAAGAATCCCATAGCTTTCTCCTTCCTCATCGTGACTCTGCACGAGACGAGATAACTCTCCATTGTACCGAAACAAATTAAGAGATTACTTTTGATGGCTGATTTTCCTCCTTATTTCCATCCAAATCTTTGACAGAAATGCTTAAATCAACGGTTCACAAAAAAGCAGACTTCAGAAATATGAACTTTAATCTCTGGCTCCTTTATGTGTCATCAGCAGCACAAAGTGGGGGGAGGGGAAAAAAAACACAGAAGAGAGTGACAAAAGGAGGGCTACTTCCGTAAGTTTGGAATAGAACCGGTTACCCAGATTCGAACTCTCACCTGACTATACACATTGGTTTTACTTTACACTTGTATAACTATCTTTAGGATTTAAGCATCCTCTTCACCATTGTCCCCATCTTCTTCCTTGCCTGACATCTCGTTGATCCGCTGTTCCAACTGGTTGCAGTACATCATTGATCAGGATCATAAATTGAAGTAACAAAAAGCAACAACAAGACAACATTACCGATTTATATATTTTTTCAAATCCTCCATTGATTTTAAGGAGAAATTTTAACAGTGGCAATTCAGAAAGATCAAATACAAGTAATTTAAAATTTCAGAACTCACCTGCATGTATTTCAATCTTTCTGCATTCAAGTCATCAGTCAAATTGACCATCCTGCAAACACAACCTTACCATGAAATCACCAAATATATATACATCATATATATATATATATATATATACACAGTACCATTTGACTCCACTTTTTGCTGACTAACCTAGCTTGAAGCTCAGAAATCTTATTAAGCAATGAACGCTCCCTTTCAGAACCTGTTGATTCAGCCTGTAAGGCAAACAAAACATGAAGTACATATTGAGTGTCACCTACTCGTCCAAATGCTAATGGTCATAGATGGAAAACATAGATTAATGGGTTTATTTAGCTGATAATCCCCTGTTATACAAACGAGACACCACTTGGGCTCTGCATGATTTTGTTGGGTATCACAGGACTGGCAGCGTGCTTTTAAAAAAATGTTTAGGATCGTATATCATGTCAGTCACCAACTCATAGAGAGGTTAAATATTTAAAACATATCCAATAATCCAAGTAACTGCTTTGGTTTGGAATTCAACTCCTTTTCTGGTGAACTTGTTTATATTTTTTTGTTACCACTTAATTTTCTAATTTCCACTCACCACGTGCGAGCAGCTATATGTGAAGCAAGAAGGTATTTAAGAGTTTGTCATGCCCCAGAAATGTCAAACCTTATGGTCCTCTCTATTAATTATTAATTTCTTTTGACTCTTCAATACTGATAGGGTCATTACTTAGACAAACTTGAAGTTGTGTATGCTGGGGCTTTTGGATAGAAGACTGTCCTAGGAATGGTCTATATACAAGTTATGGGCAATGATTCCTCTAGCAGTTGTTGGCATCTGAAAGGAGCAAAATAGGAGGATTTTTAAGAAATGTGATGTCCATAGGTAGGTATAGGGAAAACTATTTCTTGGTATAGATCTAGTCTTTCCTTCACTTTTCGTATGTTTCTCTTGCTAGATTTTGTAGATAGGTTTTGTCCACCGGCAAAATCTTAACACATAGTTCATTACCAATTCAAAAAAGATAAAAGAATTTAGGCTTACTTGAAATCAAACACATGGTGCAAAGGCGGCCAAAAGTTAGGCATGTATCAGGTAAACTTTTTCCAGAAGCTTCACTAATAGACACCTTTGTTGTGATTTTATTCGCTAACCTCCTTGTGTGCTACTAGTGACAGGGATCACACATGAGGGCCTGTTAGAAGATCCTCTCAATTGATTGTCAATTAGATCTCAAGTCCGATGATTAACAGTAACCAATGATTTCTAATAACAAGAGACCTCTCAAAATTGGTCTGTAATCCAGTGTAATAACTTCATCCTTTAGTAGGTCCAGTTGACTAAGCAAAATTTCATGAAAGCTCACCTTATGAATTTCATTAGTTGAAGTCCACAAATTTTGACTTCAATTTTTCAGACCTATCCCTACAATGAATTTGCCCGTCTTTTTCTGATGGCTCAGGCTCTCTTCCAGTACGGGCGTCTCAAGGGGGTTTTCAACTCCACACACATGCACACAAATACATGTATTTGGTTGAAAAATGTTGGAATCATGTTCAACAAGAAACACACTGTTGTGCTGAAGCAACACATTTCTCCGATTTAACATCGTTGGCATCAATCTGGATAGTGGACTTCTACGCAGTGGTGAAGCACCGCCAGGACCTAGGTGCCAGGATATCCCGCCAGAACTGAGCTCCAGTGAGGAGGTGCATGCTAAGGTGAGATTTTTGGTTTTTTGTTTTATTTAGATTTACTTGCCGTGTGAAATTCCGGAGAACCATGCTGAGGGGGTCAGTGGATTAGTTGCATTCGTGTTTCGAGGAATGATTTTTTTTGAAACAGTGATGTTTTGCAGTTCCAGAGGATATAAAAAATGGGACGACAAGGAGATGTCTGATTCTCTTTGTAGGGAGGAGGATATGGAGAAAAATGTATAAAACAGGGCAATCCAACAAAATCCTCTTACATGAGCAATCTTGTTTGAAGTAAAAGTGCAGAGATGTCTGTTTGAGGAAAGGGAATCATAAAAGTATATATTGTCACAGGATGGCTGTGGCCAACAAAGGAGAAATCCCAATTCTATACAATATTCTAGCCTGTCATGGATTCTTGTTAAAAAAGAAAAATTGAAAACGAGACTGTTGACTTCTATCAAGATCTGGTCTGGGGCGTATTTTGCGATCCTTCCTTGGACATACCTCTGCTCACTTCATGGGAATAGTTGTCAAAGGCACAAGATTAGACGCACTAAGGCACCAACGTCTCCAGGATCCTAGCCACAAGGCGCTAGATGAAGCATACGCCAAATTAAAGTTGGAAAAAATATTATACAAGAATATGTAAAAAACATTCCATTATCATTTATAGCAATAAATACATATGGCACAACATATAATGAGGTGCTTCAACTGTCATAAATTGGGTACTTTTGCTATAAAACAAAAATTAGTCCAACCTATAATTTGACAAATTCAACAAGACTGTTTAGGGCAGAAAGTATAATTGTAGGGCTTGAAACATCTCTTGTTCTTCTTGTGCATCTCTTAATTTCATCCATTCTTTTTTTTTATTATTATTACCATCAAACCTTTACTTAAGGAAGAAGCCAACCTACCTTAAGAGATCCTCAAGATGAATATACCAAATTATAGTAAATAGAAGTCGAAAGTCAAAACATAACATGCAAAGCAAATGGAATCAAATATCTATCTCAACTGAAAGGAGGTATGATATCAAGATAAGACATATCCGCAGCTCCCTCAGGATGATATCAAAACAAAACATGCAACGCAAATGGAATCAAATATCTATCTCAACTGAAAGGAGGTATGATTTCAAGATAAGACATATCCGTAGCTCCCTCAGGATATACTGATTATCTCTAGGAAAGCAAATAGCAAGTGTAAGACTAAGGATTAATAGTTGAATGTCTGAAGAAACATAGATGTGCCACCACAAAGATATTTAAAAGGACGTTGATAAGCACTCAAATAAAGTCTACCACGAGGGAGGGAATAAGCACTTACAGTTCCATTATTCTCCGAACTACGAGGTAATGGAGGCAACTTTCCATTTTGAGTCGCTGAGAAAAAAAAATACATAAAACTCAATCCCTTGATTTAAAATATACTTCACTGTTTCAAACAGATTAAAGTTTAAAGAGTTGGATCTTCCACTCACCATCTACCATCTCCACTGGTTGCAAGCTATTCAACAAGTTCATAATGAGATCCTGGAATAACAATACCAATTACATGACAAACATTATTGTTCTCACTCACAAAATGTGCACTTCATATGCCAAAAGGAAAGTTAAACCATCACTCACATTACCTGTTGTATTGACGTCTGCTGAAAAAGGTTTTGAAGGTGAGGCATGAGAATTGATGCAGGCACACTGCTGTTATGAACTTCCTTTGGTAACTGACCAACAGGCTAAAAACAGATTTAAATAGCATAGAAGAATATTTAAGTGCAATCAATAATATAACAATTGGGTTTATACCATTTACCTCCCCTATCTTTTTGGCGTTAACTAGATACATCCCCTATCATTTTACAAATACCGGGCAACCCCCCTGAACAACTTTTTCTTGTAAAAGCATGAATGCCCTTCTCTTATTTAAATTTTTTTTTTTTTATTCTTTTAATTTTATAAAAAATCAACAACACCCCCTCTTTTTAAAATTATTTTTTATCCTTAACTTTTTTAACAAAAAATAAAATGAAAAAAATGAAACCCCTCTCTGTCTTTTTATATCTTCGCTTATCATTTCTATTTCTTTTTCTTTAGTTCATCTACTTCATTTACTAGTTGCTTCGTTTCCATAGGACAAATCCAAGATCAACTAAATTCACATTGCAGCCTCTTAATCTTTTCAATCAACTCCCACATCAACAATTCGTCCACAAGCCTCCCAAGCGTCACCACCCGTAAAACATCCAACGTCCCAAATCCTCACAAACCCAAATCGATGACAAAGGTAATAACAGAATTAAGAATAAAATGAACCAGACCCACCAACCCTTCTGTCTAAAACTTTCAGATCCACCAAATCAACATAGCAAATCGATGATGAGAGACGAAAATTTAGAGGGGCGGCGTCGCATCTGCATCTGGCCATGCAAAGAGAGAGACAAGAAGAAGAAGACCCGGCAGATCTGTGGCCAATCTGTACATAACAAATCCACCTGATCTGTTCAAAGTTGGAGCAGATCAGCCGCAGCGGTGGGCTGTTGTCATGAGAATTAGGAAGAAGAAAGAAGAAAAAGAAAGACGAAGAAGAAGAAGAAAGAAAAGAAGAATGAGGAAGGAAGAAGCAGCAAAGACTTTTTGGGGGTTTAAGGGTTTTTCTCCTTCTTTTTTTATTTTTTTATTTTTTTTATTTTATTTTTTAAAAAAGGGTTTAAATAAGTTTTTTTTTTTAAATAGGGATGTTAGTGTAAAAAAGTAAAAGATGAAAATATATATAAAACAAATTTAAAGGGTTGTTTTCGTATTTTAATTTTTAATTATTTAATTATTTTTAAATGGTTAAGGGTAAAAATGTCATTACAATAAAGTTTTTAGTAACTTTTTACCTATAGGGGCACTAAGTGACTTTGATAAAAAATGTTAAGGGGTTGACTAATATTTGTAAAATGACAGGAGAGGTATCTAGTTAATGACAAAAAGACAAGGAAGGTAAATGGTATAAACCCTATAACAATTCCATAAAACTATGCTGCCATTGCTTTAGTAATTTATAATTGAAGTAATCAAAAAGAATAGAAGTGGTCAGCATACTGACCATTTGTTTGGAATCAAATATCCACTCTCCGACACTAGCTGATTTTCTCAGGGGCGACCCCTGAAAATCAAAAGATATAACATCAATCTAGAGTCCAGAAGTAGGCGTTCCATATGAATTTATATATATATATATATATATATATATATATATATATATATTTTGTTATCACAACAATTAGGTGCATACCTGAGGAGATCGCCGAGGAACTGTACATAATGGAATATCCTAGGGTAAATCTTTAAGTTAGCAACAATCATTTAAAACAACAGAGTATCATTAAGAATGTTGTCCAACCTTTCCAAGATCTACATTTTCTGAGGTTACCGAGAACCTCCCTTTTATCTGCACCAGGTTGGACTTTGACTTGTCCTCCAGAGAATCTCTGTATCCTATGGAGAAAAGATATACCTCTAACTACTTAGCAAATGATCGACCTTACATGAAATGCTGTGTAATAAAAGAATTCTTTGAGAGCAGTTATCAACTGCAGAGAATTAATGATAGTAGTGGTAGTAAAATTTATTCAGCTAAAATAAGATGAATTCATTACCTCCAGATGTTTTTATAGGAGCTGATAAACTGTTTGCTGAAGCTCGGTTTGGAAGCATCAAAGGACCACTAAAGCTGGGTGCTCTTCGCACTTCACGGTGAGTTTTCTCAGCTGGTTGCTGGTTTTCAGTCTCGTATCTAATAGAAAACAATGGTGAAGTTACTATAGGATAAATTCTCATGTTGATACACAGATATTTGAACCACTGGGAATATGTTAACTAATAAAAACAAACGAACATGCTGATCTTTTCTCAAGACAAGAAGCTTAAAATTTAATGTTTTAAACTAAAAGAAAGAATTGTAGATTGAGACGTGAACACAAGTCTTACAAGAAGGTACCAAACACACAAGTCTAAAAAAAAAACCCTCCCCAACTCTTTCCCTCAATCCAAACGGACGATTAGAGAGAGCTACAATTGATCACAACCTACTTTCTTCCACGATGAAAATAATTAGTCAGCATAAATTCTTTGACATGAAAAGCTTGTATATTGGGCGTGTGCAGAGGGGCTACTATTGATCACAAACTCCTTTTCCTCAAAAATGGAAATAATAAGTCAAAAATTATTCGACACAAAGATTAATCCTAAAGATTTGTCAGTAAGAGGAGCCCAATAATTATCAAATATAAGTCCTAAATACGTAAGGAGATTTAAATCAGCAATTTAGAAAAGTAATAAAAAATACGTGCACTTACAAATCAGAAAATCCAAACATGATTATCTAAATTTGAACCTTAATTTATACCACATTTGAAATCCTAAATCAAATAATATGCAATTTTCAAAATCGAAGGGCCAATTTTATGAAAAGATTTTCAGACAAAGTTCAGATAAAAAATTGTTCAGTAACAACAACATTTCAAGAATTCTTTTGAAAAGCAATAAAAGAATAAATGTTTGTATATTAAATTTTAAGAGGAGGTAATAAAAAAATATAATAAATATGGGAGAAAGTGATTTTCTTTTTTTCTTAACTTAAGGGTCAAGCCCCTCCTGGGCTTAAAAATAGGCTCCATCACTGACAAGTGACAACACAATAATTAGATATCCATAAAATCTCAAAGCATGCAAGATGATGCATAATTTATTGAGAACCACGTCCATTCTATTTCCAATGGCAGGCGTCAAGTGCAAGACAAAGTAACTAATAACAGTCTCTCATTCTCAGTTGACTGGTTTTTAAAAGAATTTGAAAAAATCAGTTTTACAGTTGCAACCTTGCAGGCATTACGGTAAACCTATGAATCAATAAGCACTCAGACAAACACTGGCGACAGATTTGCGACCACTCCAAGGTAATCCACTGCTTGATGATACTTCGCAGAGAAACATTCAGAACGTAATGCAAAAACACATAAAAAGATGAAAAGGTTGTGTTGGGTCGGGGGGCGGGGGGGGGGGGGAGCACGCGAAAAATCATCTCTTAGGTTTTAATATGAAATTAATTCAAAACTTTTCACATCATACAGATACGAAAAAGGAAAGATTATTCAGCTAATGAACAGTGATGAACCTTTCCAAGTTACGCCCCTTTTCTGATATTGAATGACTTAACACAATCCCGGGCATGAGAGGTCCACTCTGAGTTTGGCGAGTTTTTCCTGTTGAAACTTTAGTCTTGGCCACCCCGCCATCCTTATCCGAGGTGGATGGTACCATCTCAGGTATTGATCCATTTTTCCGTAGACCAATTTTCCCTTGATTGTCAGCCTCCAGTAAATCATTTTCAGACATCTTACATTTCATACTACGGGAGTCAGCTCGATGTAATTTGTCGTCAGCCACATGCTCCCTGAACAAGAATATTTGAAGGAATTAAATTGCGATGTAAATTTTCAGCAACATACGAAATGCACAAATAAATAGATCAAGATATCAATAAATGCACTGGTGAAAAATAAAACAATTGATGGAGACAGATGTCAAGAGTAACAGTTACAAAGCAGCTAATCAGAATCTATAACAGCACTGCTCACTAATAAGAAGAGAAAACTACAGGACTGTCTGCTAAAGCATTGCCAAATTTGGCCGTAGTAGAACATGCAAGCAGCTCTATGTCCCCTCCCCCATTTGAATTTGAATTCAAAGTTCATTAAGCAATATAAGATGTACGTTGAAGCATATCAACCGAAAGCACATAACTTCAAAATAGAAGCAGCCACTTACAGAAAAACAGAAAATATTTTGTTTTCAGTGACTGAAAAACCAAATCATGACAACTGAAACAACTCATCACGCTATATATTTTGAATTTTAGTGGTTTTTTCAAGCAAATAGTGTCAGTACCATCTATAAATGAGATACTGTAAAAAATACAATTATTGTACCATTGCTCAAATTGATATCTATCAGGATTCAGCATGACCCAACAGAATCTAACTCATTGAAGGGAAATAGATATGTCCTACAACTACAGCCTAGTAGTCGTAGATTGCTCAATTTACAAACTTTGATGTGCAGATCTGTGAACATCCTTGGGGGCAATATAGCATCATACAGTGTACATATATTCAACTGCTACAGTCTAGTCATCATAGAGTGGTACAGTTCCAAATTTCGATGTGCATATCAGTCAACATCCTTGGTGGTAAACTGGAAATATAACACCATACACTGTTGATTCTGATCTCCACTATGGGTGGGATATTGTCCTCTCCAAGAAGCAATAAGATCTGCGTACTTAGCGTTAAAAATTTACCAGGATGTATGACATACAGAGTCAGGTGTGGGATTACAATTAACAAAGCAAATGAAAGAGAAAGTGACCAACAAATGAAAGGACAGAGAAGACAACAATAGGTTGGCTAAGCTGTCCCTGACACCTACAGAGAGGAAAAACACAGTTAACTGAAAATAGTTTACATCATTATCCATTATGAACTACAGAATATATGGAAAAGCAATCAAAGCAATATATCTCAACCAGTGGAAGGAACTATCAACCATGAACCGATGCACTCATTAAAAATGGATCATGTGGTACATGATCTAGTAAGACGGGCAGTAATAATGTAACCACGAACTTTAAAGAGCGTTAATCTGCTAAAACTAAAAGGGATGAGTTGGACCCCGAGAAGAGTAATTGAAAAAGATTCAATCAATGTAAGCAAATGGATTACAATATTCTTTTTGCTGTCACAAGCCATCAACATGATGTCAACTTCCGAAAGCAGTAACAGACATTTTTCCGGATTGTAATATTGGTAACTGGTCTGAGTCCCTACCAGTACTACCACAAGACTTTGCTTGCCGTGGTTCGTGAACCAAAAAGCATTTCAAAGCATAAGATGCTTCATAAACACAAGTACTTAACTATTCTACTCCACCAAATATCACTCAACTTCTTATACCTTCTGTGCGACCATAATAAATAATACGGAAATTATATGAAGCTTACCTGAATTGCAACTCCATCTAATTTGGTGACCTCATGAAGGAGATTATGACACTTAACCCCCTTATTAAAAACAAAAATTTGAATACCACTGTAAACAGAAGGCCTATAATTACAAATCTGCCCTTGTTGGCATATTAATGTGTTTACAATCTCGAACATCTATCAGATTACCACATTGCAACAACCACTAGGCGCCAACACACCTTGCATGACACTCACCTCACGACCACCATCTCAGACGTGCTTTTAAGTTCTAATGTGAAAAAAATAAAATGATTCCACCACCATCTCAACAAAATTTTCCAATTATTTCACAAGAATGCACAAATCAATTTTTCAATTTTCAACAAAACATCCAAACATCAAAAGAAAATAATAAAAATACAAATGGGATTACAAACACAGCTACTCCATAGCCTCCCTTAAACTGTCAATCTACTCACCCGAATTAGCCACTGCCCCATCTTTGTTTCTCCCTATAAACCTAGCACCATGTGCCTACCACATTATTATTCCCATTAATTCGTGAATCGTTTTCTTCTTGATTCTTTCAAGGTTGCTTAAAAAGCTTATGCCACAGAAGCGGCTGCTGGCTATTGGCATTTTATCTGCATCTTCCAGACCGAAACGCTTTCAAGGAATGAACTCGCAAAGACTCGACCCGATTGCCTCAATGGCGGGAGAGAGAGTGATGGCTTTTGGGGGGATTAAGTAATGTTTTGTTTTCTTTTTGTGCGTGTGCGAGAGTGACAAGAAATGGATAGTGCACGGCATAATATCAAAAGAGGGGACCCATCTATATTTTAGGTCAATGGGGTCTAAATGGGTTTGGAAAGGTTTACCAAAAAGTTTACCAAATTTGACCTTAAACCACAAAGGATAAGAATTGGCAGTGTAATAAAATCACTTATCAGCTTGTCGTTTCCTTGTAAGTGGTTGAACCAAAATGCATGATGCCCACTATCATTGGGAAATCACCTCCACTAAGTATCAATCCCGCAGATGGGTGTTAAAGCAGCTTATGTACAAAATATCAACCTTCAGATTGTACTGAATTCCACAGCCTTAGGTTCAGCCAAGTTATGGAACTATGACTATTTGTATTGGTAATGAAAACTTAGAATGTTGAACCAACAACATAATATCATTCCGGAAATTTCAATTTTTTTTTTAATCATTCCAGGGGCTCTTTTGAGAAACCAGTCCAGACGAACGAGATAATCACCAGGGAAAGAAATGGAACCTCCTTTGCAGGTGTTGTGGAGATGGACCAGTGGCAGAGAGGGTAACATTCGTTTAATGCGTGGGGAAGTCGATTCAGGTGGACAGTGAGTCTTGCTTCCTTCGAGCTCGTCTCTTGAAGAAACCTTGGTCGGTAAGGTCAGCCTGGATTCTGAAGCCCCACTGCTGGTGTCAAAGTTGCAAAAATGGGTGAATGTCAAATGCAGAGTTCCAGTGTACAGGCTAAGGAACTTTATTCACACCTCTTTCTTTTTATTTTTCCTTCGGTGACTGAAGCTAGAAGAGTGTTGGAGGGTAGGAGCAGGGTGACGAACAGTATGAAAGTGCGCATGGATTGTGAAGCTCAGCAGCAGGTGTTTCACATTTTGGGTGGTAAATTTGGGTTCGTGTGGTTGGAAAGCCAATTTTCTTGTGGGATGACAAGGTCTTCAAAATGACTGGCGATATATGTGGTAGTTTTCTTGGGTTGGATGAGGAAACGAGGAGAAAACTCAGTTCCAAATGGGCTAGGATCAAGTCAAGGCCACGGAGAAGATCGAGGTAGGGATGGGGATGGGGATGGGGATGGGGAGGGAACGTGTTCCCCTTTGGGCTGAACGACGGCCAATATTGGTTCAACTTCCAGCATATAGGATGGATCTCAGTGGTGCCAGATCGCAGACGTAGGGAGGGCAATGATGTGGCCCGTGGAGTCACCAGACCCTTCAATTGAGTGGATAGGAGGCCTTTTCCTGGTAAAGCAAGTAGGTTCAGAGGTAGACCAGCTGGGGATGCACGTAATTTTCAAAATTACCGGAACACAACTCATCAGTATTGGGTTGGAGTTTGTGGACGGGCTATTTTTTAGCAAAGCCAAGGACCAGTTAGGGGAGAGGGCCCTGTGAGGTCTGGTAGATTTAGGGGCAATGCTGGGCCTTTAGTTTTAGCCCAAGAACAGACCATTTCATTTAATCCAGCTCTCTTAGCTGTAAGTTAATAAAGTGGGTGGGCTCAACGGGCCAGGAAGGGTCAAGTAGTAGGCCTTTGGGCATGTTATCAGGTTGACTAGGTCTACTGGGGGCTGCATTTGCCCCATCCAGGTGGACCTCCTTCAATAAAAAACAATCAGGCCCAAGGACGTTTTTTAATAATGGTATTTACCAGCAGACTCCAACCAAGAAAGTCACTTCAGCTTCCGGTGCAGCGATCATTTTAGCCTCCCAAGACAGAGCCAGCGACCGTGAGAGAGTGGCCCGGCTTTCCATCTCCGGTGGCCAGGCGTCATCGTCTAGGGTCCAGAAGGTACCATTTCCATATCCCCATGTAGTACCCTTGTCGGACACGACATGCATTTCCGTGTCCATGCTTCCTAGTGTCTAGCATTGCTTGCCTAAGCCAATTTCAGATCATTCTCCTATCTTTCTTGTTTGTGGGGTACTTAGTCGAGAGAGATCTCCATTCAGATTTAAGAACAGGTGCCCTAGAGTTGAGGGATTCTTAGAGATGGTAAGAGGGTGGTGGTATAGCTATGTGGTATCCGGGACCCCGACCTTTGTTCTTGCTCCTAAACTGTCTTTGCTCAAGGCGCATCTCAAAAAGTGGAACAAAGAGACGTTTGGAAAGCTGGAGGTCACCAACAGGCACTTAATTGACTAGATCCTAAAATGGGATTTTCAAGAACAAATGGGGGCGTTATCTGAGGAAGAATTGACTATTAGAGATGGTTTTAAGGGTGAGTTGGCTAAAGTTCTTCTTATGAAGAGAATAGTTGGAGGCAACAGTCTAGGGAGTTATGGCTTCTGGATGGGAAGCAGAACAGTAGTTACTTACATCGTGTGGCGGTTGCTCATAAGAGAAGGAATTTTGTAGATTTTCTGTGCATGGATGGTAATTGGGTGCAAGAAGAGGAGAAGGCGAGAGAGGAGATTGTACGTTACTGTCAAGGATTCTTTTCAGAATCAGTTACCTTGAGACCGTCTTTGGATGGACGTCTTTTGAATCATTTCAGAGTAGGACAAGGATTTCTTGGAGGACTTCTCGGAAGAAGAAATTTTTGGTCTGGTGAAATCTTGTGAAGGCGATATCGCTCAGGCCGGATGGATTCACTATGGGTTTTGTTCTCTATTGTTGGCATGTGGTCAAAGGTGATGTATTTGATGAATATAAAATCTTGTTTGTTAGTTTCTTCTCACAAACATATGTATATCACATATCATCACCACTTTGTTGAACATGAAAGAAACCATAATCAATTCAACAAGAAGCATGATATCAAACTTTAACTCCAATATGCAGTGGTTTAGGAAGGCCAATGACACGTACCTGAAACTAATGTCATCTGTTGATACTGATTTTGCAAGAGTAAATCTAGAAATAGATGCATCCTGTCAGTACAGAAGCAATATCCAATAAGAAAACATGAACATAGCTAAAACAAACACATATATATACACACACAAAAATAGAGAAGCAGCATCCGGAATTAGATGCATCCTGCTAGCTATAACAAGCAGTTAACAACCTTATTGAAGTATCCAGAACCTGTACCTGATCTAAAATTTTGATGTTGAACATACACGAGTTAGAAAAGTTGGTCACCTCATGATTGACAAATAATTTCATGTTTTCTTCCTTTTCACTATTTTCTTGTATTTCGTCATCATCTTGCACCTGCCGGAAGATGAGAAAACTAAGTCAGATTGACCATTTAGAAAAATATAACCTCCAGCAAGAAGATTCCATCCCGTCCCCACGCCCACCCCAAAAGAAAATGGAAAAGAAAAAAATCCTCAAGATGTTCAGTCGCTTTACAGGGAGTTTGCTAAACACTTGAAGAATATGAAGTTGTGAAATACATACCAGTGATGCTTGAGCCTTTAAATCTTCAATATCAAAGTTCCATGCACTAACACCTCGTTGGTACTCGCTCTGTCAACAACATCAGAAAGAGAACGAATCAACAAGTATCTGGATTCACCCAACTAATCCTTAACTTAGTTATTTTTTAATGCAAAAAGCACAGAATAGTCTCCAACCTGTGATATCGCTTCTTGTTCGGCTGAAGGCATTTTTTTAAGAGCTAGTTGTGCAGCATCTTTGAGCTGCATTTTCCAAAAGTTATCAAACTAGAAAGACAGAAAAAAACAAAAGCTGAACCACCTGTCATAGTACTATGATGGCATACCTGAAGGGCTTTCACCCGATTCCATAGCGGAGGTAAATCAGCAAATAGTTTCTTCACAGAAAGCTCTGGGGGCTTAACATGCTTGAAAAATGAATGTTTTAACAATTTTTCAGCAGTTGGCCTTTTTGTTTGATCTTTCACCAGGCACATTGCAACCATTTCTTTAAAAGACTGTTGACAACTGAAATCTTTTAATCATCAATATATAAAAACACTAGCACAACATATAAAACACAATGAACATGAATAGTTATTCCAGCTTTTATGTGTAGAAAGACAAAAGGACAAGGTGGTCTGACAATAAATAGTCACACTAACTCTTATACCTTAGAGAACCTCTTATCACGGTCATAGTCAAATCCAGGAGGGGCATGCTGTATGGTCATCAGTAGGACCTGTCACAGAATGATAGAACAAATATGATACTGAACGGTTCAGCATAATAATTACCATAATAGTGTTCTGAAGCACATGATCCATTTGCATGAAATTTGCCTTTTCTTTTAGGTCTCACCAGGCAGAATAAATACCTTCATCGGCGGGTACTTTGAGAATGGTGCATGACCATGTGCCAACTCCAGTGCAGTTATTCCAAATGACCAAATGTCAGCCCTGGAAAAGAGATGAGACGAGCTTCCAAGTTACAATCTGCGTGATTCTTCATACGTCATTTCTAGCAAATATCAAATTTTGCTTGTTGACACAATTTGAGTGAGAAACCTTGTCTCTCTAACATTAAGAATGAATCGAATTGCTGTTTCTAGATGATGTGAAGGATGAGAAGCAGAAAAAGTAAATCGGATATTTCAGCTGAACCATGGTTTAGACCTCCCCTCACATAGTTGAAACTTTTTGAACTTTCACCATATTTATTACAGGTCGTTAAGCTGCCGTTATATTTGTAGATTAGTTAATTTGGAACAAATAGAATCAGGAGATTAAATATCTATATCTATACTTAACGGAAAATCGGCCTGCCGTTACGGTTACAAGCCGATTTTCTGTTCTTGGCCCGTAACGGGTTAGATCACATTACGTTGTAGCATAACGGCCATTACAGGCTGGAACTTCAGCCCTTATTCAGCTGATGGCCTGATGCAGTGCAGGCCCCTCCATCAGTAGCAGAAATTCTTCCCAACTTCAAGCCTTCCAAGCTAAATCCAAGAAGATTTCTCCATTTTTCGGCAAGATCTAGAAGGATTTCTTGATTTTCTTCATCAAAAAATTTCAGATTTCTCCGTTTTCAGTCAGATTTGTAAGTTTTTTGCTTAAATATTTCATTGTTTGTGTGTGTGTGTGTGTGTATATATAACTATATACATTTTACATATTTTAAAAAAATTCACATGATTTGTTTAATTTTAGCCCTAGAAAAAATATTTTTGTAATATAAGAATGACAATTGATAATATGATGTACAAGTACAATTTACGCTTTATTATTTTTTTGTGATATATTTTTATTAAATGTTGTGTGCATCATCTTATTCTTTTAAGATTGTTTAGTACAACAGTTTTTTCATCTTTTTTCATATCTTTATTTTGTTGTATTTGTATTTAAATGCCATAATATCTATTAGAATATATTTATTAAGGGTTAAATGAGTAAAACAATTACTATTATTAAGTTTTTGAGAACATTCTGGGGATTTAAAAAAATTCACGACCGTTACAGCCGATTCCCGTTACAGACAGGCCGATACTCTCGATACCGTTATACTGTATTACGGTTACATAACCCGATACCGCGATTTAAAACCTTGATGATAAGTTAGGAAAGGTATAATGATGAACCCTAGGCTTAGTGGGTAAATGAAATGACAAGTTGAGAAGCGAAAAATGGATATTTTTATTGAAATGAAAAAAAAGAACAAACAGACGCCCCTGGTATTCGAGAGACCTGATTCTCTCCCAAACCCGAGGCTCAGTACAAATGACTTTTCAATATCACTACACACTCCATTCTCTCCCTTTTATAATCTAACTAATACCATATAGGGCTCCTCTCAAACAAGGTAATTATTAACTAAGGGATTATGGCTAGTTGAGCTTTCCTAATCTCTCCCTACCTCCTTCCCGAAATATTCCATAAATCAAGGTAATTAGTAACGGTCATTTCCTTTCTTGGGAAGTGCATAGGTGAACCTAATTGGTGGTCTATCATTACCCGCCGCCCAAACTTTCGCTTTGTCCTCAAGGGGAAACTGAGGAAACGGTTGTTGGAGGGTTTCAAACTTCTCCCAAGTGGCCTCAAACTGTGGCAAATCCTTCCATTGGACCAGAACTTCAACATGAGTAGTATCATCAGTGTCCAGATTGTGTACTCCAAGAACTTCAGCAGGCTCGACTAACAATTCCAAGTCAGGCGACAATTGGGGTGGCAAAAGGGGAGAAGAATTGGTCACCCCATGGGCGCGACGAAGTTGGGATACGTGAAAGACCGAGTGCACGGATGAGTTGGGAGGTAAGGACACACATCACACTGCTGCACCCATTTGGAAAAAGCCCCCCGCATGCTGACCTAGAAAAAATCAGCAGTTAGTCTTTTGTAAGTGCGTTCCTCCCCGAAATGGCCACCCATAGGAGATGAGTAATACTCCTTCAGAATCAAGGGTAGCAGGGTAGAGTTCTTGGGCAACATCAAATGCCCCTTGTAGTGAACCCGATCGTTTTCTAAGGAGAATCCCTTAGCTCACACTCTTCCCTGCTGCAGGTCACCCTTCACTTTCGTTAGAAATTCGTCTCTATCAATTTCTCGATGCAATGTCTCTCAATCTAGCCATTGTATGCCAACAAGCTGGTTTAACTCCGGAGGGGGTAGCACCCTCGACAATGCGTTAGCCACCTTGTTGCTTGCACCTGGTTTATATTGAATTTCAAAATTAGCTTTGCCATCCATTTTTGATAGTCCGGAGCCACGATTCGCTGCTCTAATAAGTGTTTCAAACTTTGTTGATCAGTGCGAACAATGAATTTCTTCCCAAGCAGGTATGGCTGCCATTTCTGAATGGCTAAGACAATAGCCATTAATTCTTTTTCATAGATCGAACGTAGCTTCGCCCATTGCCCTAGCACCTGACTATGGTAAGCCATCGGTCGTCCTTCTTGCATCAAGATGGCACCTAATCCATACCCGGATGTGTTGGTTTCAATAATGAAGGGCTTGGTGAAGTCGGGGAGGGCTAAAACTAGAACCCTGGTCATAGCTTTTTTGAGAGCCTCAAATGCCTCCATAGCCGCCTCATTCCACCAGAAGCGGTCTTTCTTCAATTGATCTGTAAGAGGCAATTGACCCATATCCCTGAACAAACTTACGGTAATACCCCATAAGTCCAAGAAAGCCTCGCAACTCTCGAATTGACTGTAGTACTGGCCACTCGAGCATGGCTTGTATTTTGGAATTTTCTACCTCTACCCCGTTGCCTGATATCATGTGTCCCAAATATTCCAAACGGGTACAAGCAAATGAGCACTTCTTGTGGTTTGCATATAGCCGGTGCTTGGCGAGAAGCTGTAAGACCACTGCCAAGTGGTGTGCATGTTCCGCCATACTCCGACTGTACACTAAGATGTCATCAAAAAATACTAACACAAGGTGACGAAGGTGTGGACGAAAGACCTGATTCATGAGTGCTTGAAATGTTACAGGTGCATTAGTCAGCCCAAACAGCATGACCAAGAACTTGTAATGACCTTCATGAGTTCTGAAAGCCGTCTTGGGAACATCTTCGGGACGTACTCGGATCTGATGATACCCAGACTTCAAGTTAAGCTTGGAGAACACCGTCGTTCCATGTAACTCATCCAACAACTCATGATTACTGGTATGGGAAATTTGTCCGCCATTGTCTCCTTGTTCAAGGCACGATAATCCACACAGAATCTCCAGCTCCTGTCCTTCTTCTTTACTAGTAAGACTGGACTTGAAAATGGGCTCAAACTAGGCTGTATGATCTTGGCCGCCAACATTTCCCGTAACCGCTCAATCTCTTCTTTTTGCACCTGGAGGTAACAGTAAGGGCGTACGCTGATAGTCGCAGTCCCTTCTTTTAAGGTTATAGCGTGCTCCTTTCCACGGAATTGGGGCAATTCCATGGGCATCTCAAACACTTCCTTGTAATTTTCCAAAACCGCCTGGATCTCCTAGGGGATGGCAGCCTTCTCTTCATTGATGATCCCTACAGCACCAAGCTCTACTACATACCCACACCCTTCCTACTTAATAGTACAAAACATAGCCTTGAGGGATACCTGTGTTTTGTGCAGAGAGGGATCCCCTTGTAAACTTACTGGTGTATTTCCCACATTGAATTTCATAGAATGAGTCTTCCAATTAATGAGAGTCACCCCCAAAGTCTCCAACCATTGAATTCCCAGGATGACGTTCCTTACTCCCCAAATCCAGAGGTAGAAAGTCTTCTACTATCTCCACCCCTTGTAAAACTAGGCCCACTCCTCGGCATATCCCTTGAGTTTTGGTGGCTGAGCCTGTTCCCAAAATCACCCCGTAAGGTTCCGTATTAGTGATGGGGAGCTTCAGGACAGATACAAGCTTGTTGGAAATAAAATTATGTGACGCCCCGCTGTCGATAAGTACAACCACCTCCTAGTTACAAATTTCGCCCGCTAGTTTGAGCGTTTTGGGTGAGGTAAGTCCCACCACTGAATTTAAGGACACCCTTACCACTTGATTTTCGGCGTCCTCCGCTTCTACCAGCTTGGTTTCCTATTCTTCCTCCTGAACCTCATCTTCTGCTGCTTGGGTCTCCGCTTCATATTCTTGGAGCAGAACTACTTGTAGTTCTCACTTCTTGCAACGATGCCCTGGAGAAAAAATTTCAGCACATTTATAACAAAGGCTGCGATCCCGCTTATGTTGCAATCCTGCCTCTGTTAACCTTCGAAATCCTCCCCCCTTGTGAGCCTTTGTTGGAGCCGTGGTTTCCACTATCGTAGTGCTTCGTCCTGTCGGAGTTTTAACGGGTGGGTAATTAGAGTGCCTAGGCCCACGTGAAGAAACGAGCCCCACCGAGGCCCAGTTACCCTTGAGTTCTAAATTTTTTGCTTCAATTTTCATTGCCAGGTCCATAGCATTTTCAAGCCCGTTTGGACCCAACACCTTCAATTAAGCCCTAATGTCACTCCTTAACCCATTTATGAAGGTGGACTCCAACACTTGTTCAGAGAAGTCTTCTAATGTTGAGGCCAATTGCTCAAACCTTCTTCTATAGTCCCTCGCTATTCCATTTTGCCTTAATGCCAGGAATTCCTCATATTGTGAGCCATTGGGAAGAGAACGAAACCGCAATAGGAGCTACGATTTGAGTTCCTCCCGACTCAGGAATGACCTTCTCTTGTTCTCCCATCCAAACCAGATTAGGGCTTCTCCTTCAAGGCTAATGATGGTCGTCTCTAACTTCTTTGGGTTGTTGGTCAAGCAATGCGAGGCGAAGTATCTTTCTGCTTTTAGTATCCAGCCGTCAAGGTTCTCTCCGTCGAAGGAGGAAAGTTCGATTCTTCTAGGTCGGAGGTCCCATCGTGAAGCTGGTGTCCACTCCCTGCCATAGCTGCCATCGACGGCGCCGTTCGCTTGCTCTGGAACCCTTGCCGCCGCCGCCGCCGCACACCGTCCGACAACTTCGCGACGGCGGTCGTCGATGGCCCAGATCGCTTCTGCGGCGTCATTCGTCTGTCCCGGAAGCCTCGCAGTCGTCGTACGCAGACGAACAGCATCGCGACGCTGTTCGCGCTCGTCGGTCGTCCAGATCTCATCGCCGGCATCACCCTCCTGGTCTGACGCCCTTGCCAACGTCGGCGCATATCGTCCCGTCACCTTGTGACGTCGTTCGCGCTCCTCGTTCACCCAGATCTCGTCGAAGACTTGATTCTGGCCCTGTGCTTCACTTTCTCGCCCCGCTTCATTCTGAATCTTCAAGAGCTGGACGATTTTTCCAGCCAAGGTCGCAAGTCCTTGCTCCGACTAGGTATTTTCATCATCTCTTTTTTTATTGTTCATAACTCCTTTTGCACTATGTTCACAGTTCCCTCTACTGTTTCAACCCTAGCATCCATCCTTATCACCATAGGCCCAGAACATGCTCTGATGCCAAATGATAAACCCTAGGCTTAGTGGTAAAGGAAATAGATAAGTTGAGAAGCGAAAAGATGGATATTTTTATTGAAATGAAAAAAAAAAAAAAAAAAACAGACGCCCCTAGTATTCGAGAGACCTGGTTATCTCCCAAAGTCGAAGCTCAATACAAATGAATTTTCGATATCACTACAGACTCCATTCTCTCCCTTTTATATTCTAACTATTACCATATAGGGCTCCTCTCAAACAAGGTAATTATTAACTAAGGGATTATGGCTAGTTGAGCTTTCCTAATCTCTCCCCACCTCCTTCCCGAAATATTCCGTAAATCAAGGTAATTAGTAACGGTCATTTTCTTTCTTACGATGTGCATAGGTGAACCTAATTGGTGATCTATCATATAACAGGTTGGATATTTTTCAATCGTCCGATATCATGTGACTACAACAGTTTTTGGTCATGGTCAACCATATGTGACCTTATCAAGATGTACATTATTTAATCGATTAAGTATACTTCTCTTTGAAGATGGATCTCTATCCACGATAAATATTATTTATCTAGAAGTTCTATTATAATTATCTCAAATTAATACATTTAAATTTCTACTGAAAAGTCTCAAGTTACTAAAAAATAACCTGAGCATTTTGCTATATGACACAGATTTCAACTAGATTTTATGGCTCATAATAGTTTTCTTGTGATTTATGGTTTTTTCAATTTAAAATAGTGTCCTTAGGCATAGGGTACACGCTCGTTGTTAATATGGAACAAGTAAAAGAGTTGAGCCGATAGCATCCACAGATATATATATATGTGTGTGTGTGTGTATTTATTTATTTTGAATGATTAGGCGAATAAAATCCAAGGTGGAGAGTTGTTGTGAGATATCTCGTATTCCTGCATTAATTAGGCTTCTAATGTTTAAAGCTGTTTCTGTTAAATATTCTTGTCATGTTTAATTAGGTCATAATAATGACATGCAATGGTGGTGGATTTAGCTATGAGCCATGCAACGGGAGAACCCAAAGGTCCCAAAATGGGCCTACGACTTCCGTAGGCCAAGAAGGCCCAGATCTGCCATCACTGGTGGGCCTAAGCCCTAAGAGAGCAGAATGCCTGGAGGGAGCCAGCAAAGTACCCAAAACCCAGAATCTGCTCATGGGTCAGGTCTAAGGGACTAGTCGGACAAGGAGTTCATTAGGAAGAAGCCACCTTGATATCGCTGGAGAATATTCGTCTACAGGAAGGACGCAGGGATAACAAAATCATGATTACACTAGTAATGGAATGATGATTACAAGTTCTCTCTCTCTCTCTCTCTCTCTCTCTCTCTCTCTCTCTCCCTCTTCATTCTTGCCGTATGAAGGACTATATAAACCTAGGTTAGCGTGAGGCAAGGTTTTAAATCGCGGTATCGGGTTACGTAACGGTAACGGTCGCGGTGTAACAGTATCGGGAGTATCGGCCTGTCCTTAACGGGAATCAGTCGTAACGGTCGTGAATTTTTTAAAATCACTATAACATCCTTAAAAACTCAATAAGAGTAATTGTTTCACTCATTTAACCTTTAATAAACACATTATAATAGGTATTATGACATTTTAGGGTTATATACAACACTAAATATAAGTTAAAAAAAATTAGGACTAAATTGTAAACAAGCCAATTAACAATTTTAGGACTAAATTGTAAACTAAAATTATTTCCAAACACTAAAATTGAAGCTAAAATCATAATTGAAGCTAATTAACACTACATTAACCATTATATATATATAATGTCATAAATAATAATGACAAAAAAAAAAAAAAAATTGCTATAAAAATATAAGTTAAAAAAATTTAGGACTAAATTGTAAACAAGCCAATTAACAATTTTAGGACTAAATTGTAAACTAAAATTATTTCCAAACCCCCCTAATTATCAGCCACACCCACACCCAAATCAAACGCGACACACACCCGAACGACCGAATGAGATGGAGAGAGAGAGAGCCAAACGGAGGAGGCAACGACTTGGAGTAGCGATGCGACGGAGACGGCGATGAGCTGCGATGCAAAGGAGAGGAGATGTTGCCGGTGACGGCGACAGCTACGTTCGGCGGCGACGAGTTGTTTCTGTTAGGGTTTGGCGACACAGCGACGATGAGCTCTTTGGATTTCTGCTAATTGGTAAGTTTTTTGTTGTCTCCTACTATTTTTTTTCTTCTCCTCTGCTCAATTATATGGAATATTCTCTGAAGAAAGCTGAAAAGCTTGAGAGTGGGTGTCAGTTGTCGCCTTGTCGAACCTAAAACTAGGTCTTTACAGACTGTAACGGCCATCACGATTTCCGTAACGTCCGTTAACAGCCCGTATCGGCCCAATACGGTGCGATTCAGACCTAGACTCCGGAATTGACCGTGTATCGGTATCGGAGGGTTCATTTTCTGGTACGAATTGGCCGTTACGTACCGTAACGGCCGATATTTAAAACCCTGACATGAGGCAAGGTACAAACAATTTTCGGATTCATATCCAGTTTCATATTTTCCTCTCTTACAGGCATCCTAGGAACGAAGAACAAAAAACTGCAGAGATCAATTACAAATTCACTGTGCTACCATTTCTCGGTAACATCAATATGTATTATTTCTGTCCCAACAAAGAATTGATTTAAAACTCGATAAATAGATGATAAGCTATTGATGGACGCCTACAGGATAGATGCCATTGTAATGTCATGCAATAGGGGTGTCAGACTTCTAATTTTAAGACGTGTCTTCGTTAAATGCTGTTATTTTTCAGAATGTCAAGATTATTTCTATTCATGTCCAACAAAAAATTGATTAAAACTCAATAACTAGATGATAAGCTATTGAATAACACTTGCACGATAATTGTCAATATGATTTCTTGCAAGAGAGGTGATTGTTGAGTGGTGAGCATCGACACTGTGGGAACTACAGCTTTCAACTGATTGGATTTTAATTCCAAATCGATTCATTTGCTCATATATGTATTAAAGTTTTTTATATGATCATCCGAATAAGATCCAAAATGACAGTTTGATTAGTTGAGAAATCAACTTTAAATTAAATTGATCCTATGTCTGGTTCGATAGTAACCGGACTAATTAAAATTTTCAAGGCCTCGATGTATTAAAAAATGATTTTGACACAAAATCATATTTTAGTTTGTCCTTGCCTTCTAAAATACATATCAACATAGAAAGAGAAAATAGCTTCTTTGTGATATTTTCCCTCTCTTTACTTGCTCTTCATTTCCATTTATCGCTTTCTTACTTTCTCTTATTTCCAAACATGCATTTTACCCCCTCCCCCACCCCTCTTACTTGATTGTTCTTGTGAACAAGATGCTAGCGGGAACCATATATTATCACAACCATTATATATACTAGTATTAAGGGATGAAATAATACTCACTTGAAATCATACCCGCTTCCCGGTTGCAAAACCTCCGGTGCCATCCTAGAAATAGATAAGTAGAACAAGTAAAAACAAAAGAGGATTAGAAAAGATGAGATATGTAAAACAAAACAAATATACTTAATAAAACAAAATGTTTTTTGAAAAATGTCTTCTAATCAAAGGCTATGATTGATTTGGACAAAACTGAAAGGATGAGATTAATTCACAAAAAAAATTAGGGGAAATTTTAGCCCAAAGGAGTCCCGTCCCCACCTCCTTAGATGGTTTAGGGAAAATGATTCTTTTCATCCTTTTAAGCATATGGATTTCATCATATTACTCCCTGAAATTTAACTTTATGTTGAATAATTACCCTTTTTGACTGGAACCAGCCAAATTTAAATCCAAAATGGATAAATTTAATTGATTGATCAAATGTGCAATTGCCATTAAATAATTTTTTTTATTAGAATTAAATAATTGAAATTTAAAATAAAGTAGTCGCACACATGGCATCCACTAGTAAAGTATTAAGCTACATATCTGGAAAAAAACATGAGAGAGAGAAAGAGGAAAGGTCAGAAAACAACAAAAACAAACACACACACAAAAAAGAAAAAAGAAAAAAGAAAGAGGAGTTAAAAGCTGCTAGGCTTTTGTGTCTTACCAGCATGGTGTTCCTACAAAGGTATTCCTCGATCGCTGTCTATCACCTTTGTCAAACATGCAAGCTGAAACACCAAAATCAGCAAGCTTTACCACTCCATTACCATCAAGTAGTATATTTCCCGCCTGCCAAATCAAGTGTTAGACAAAAATTTATTGCAGCCTAACTGATTCTAACAGGAAAGACTCATGGAAGAGAGAGAGAGAGAAGAAAAGGAAACAATATATCATCATTGCAGTGAGGAGTAAATCAGGTCCAACTACCTTAACATCACGATGGATATGTCCATGTCGATGTAGATATTCTAAAGCCTTAAGAGTTTCTTTCAAGATAGAACCAATAGCAGCCTCTTCAAATCCATCAGGATATGCTATTTTCATGAGGTGCAGACAAGATCCCTCAGCCATGAATTGCATGACTACCCAAAGGTTCCGATCAACAACAAATGAGCAATACGCCCTTATCACATTAGGATGATCTATCAAACTCATTGTTTGAGCCTCCCTACGAATGTCATCCTGCAGCAATATACACTTCAATGAAACAACTCAAGACAATTGTGCTTCATCGATCCATCACAAAGGTAAATAACAACTTCAAAAAGCATTGTAGTTATAGAACCAACTTTTAACCATCCACATATCACATGCATTGAGCCCAATTCCAACAAACTGTTTTAGTTGGCATCTGTGATATTGGAACAATACAAGTAGTATTTTAGTGTAAAACAATAAAACTACCAAATGTGGTTACCAAAAGAGAAGGAACATGAAAGCACTCAAAACTATCAGGATGAAAAGAACATTAGTTGTATCATGAATAAGTTGTGTGTGTATATGTAGTGGGGCTGGGGGTGGGGTGGCGGGTGGAAGACTAACCTTCATTTTCTAATCATCTTTTGAACAAATAATAAATTTAATAACTTGCTTAAGAAGTTAAAATCAAGATCTATTTGAACGAATAACAGGCATATGTGATCATAGCGAGTTCATTACAAATCCAAATTTATATAAATAGCTCAGAGTCGTGGGGAAGTGATAATACAAATTAAGTCATTTTCATTCATTTAAAAAACTTGTTTTACATTTTCACCATTAACACCATTCTTGCGTGTATTAATTCTAGTGATAAAAATCTCCATCTTAACTCCAATCATGGTAGGGATTCGGGCATGTAAAATGGTATCAAATCAAATGCACTCTAACCATAATATGCAATCTTGAATATCTAATATTATTCCCCTGATCCCTTCATTATTGCATATTCTTGCTCTCTCTATTCTCATGGGGTTCGAAAATGCACCCAAAGTCCATGAGTAAGCAAATCTCATACTAGTTCAAATATTACGTTGGAATGGAAAGTTATGAATAACGCATTTTGGGTTTGGAATTTGGAGACCCATGTCAATACTAGGTTGGAGTTGCTTAGCAAATTCTTCTTTTTGTGAGCAAGGCGGGAAGTGGGGGTAAAAATAAGGTTTGCGGTTACACAACTTAGTGGATCAAAACTGCCAACAACATAACAAAACAATTAACGATACCCTGAAAGACGGTAATACTGACAAGTAAGAAATTGCACTTTCAAATTTCATTTCCACTCTGTCCGTGCTATTTAACCTAGCACGTTTTGTGTAACATTTGTTAAATATGCATTTGATCTCGAACAGTGCAATGATAGAAGACTATTGTTTTGACATTAAATGTCTATTGTGAGAACCCATTGCTGCACAAAGTTCTACTACCAAGTACCAAAGCTTCTTGAAACTCAAAGTTTATAGGATGGTATAATTGCATACTTGTAAGGACTTCAAGCACACCAAACTTCAGTTGTTTAGATTCAATAAATCGAAACTCCACATTCTTGCCTCCACATAAATAACAAAATTAAAAGGCGTCAAACCCTCCGACTTAAATTCATGCTACATTATAACTTCACATATCATTCTATCAAATTCAATAATAAGACAAAACGAAAAACAGATCCGAATCACTTCACAGAGAGTCAAAAATCAAGTCAAATCAAGAACAAATCCTCACCTGAAATCTAAGCAATTCAGCTCACACTGAAATAGTCAACATAGATTACACACGTACAGAAAGAATAAGCACACACGCACAGCCCAATGAAAAGAGAGTGAGATGAGTGAAAATGAAAACACGAACCAGATTGCTATTGCACCGATCGAGATCCAAACACTTCACCGCCACAACTTCATTGAAAGGAAGATAGATCGCCCGATAGACAACCGCACTCGCACCATAACCGACCTCTTCCAGAAGCTTGTAATCATTCGGATTCGCCGAGTAACTCTTCTGCCCGCCTCCCATCCTTCCCATATCCAGAGAACCACACACCGCTAATCGGAAAACAGCTTTTCAAAGTCCTAATTACGGCATCAGACGATGTCGAGTCGTCGGCCCATGTGATGTCAGTTATCGATTCTCTCTGAGTTCGTGCTGAAGCTATTACGACGCCTCCGAATTATTAGGCGATTTTTTCTTTTTAAAGATTTGTTTGCATTTCGATGTTTTTGTGGATCCGTTGACTGACGTTGAGGACAGTACAGAAAAGGAGAGAAAGGTGCGGTAGCTGACGTGGATGTGTGGCCAGCGGTGATGACACACGTTGATCACCGCAGGATGAGGGCCTCTTCGGACCCCCTTAGCCACGTGCTTTGGATTTGTGAACAATTTTTACATACACAAAAACTGCACTTTATGAAATATACTTAAAAATTAATAAAATTTACTTTATCTTCTAATTTTTTAGTAATTTGACAAAAGGACTTGTTTTATTTTTTTATTTATTTTTTTCTTAGTCTTTAAAAGCATCTCTTTCAAAAAACAAAACAAAAAACATATGAAAAATCTTTTATTTTAAAATTTTCATTCTTTTCTTCTTAACACATAAATTATTGTCATCATAACTTGAACTAAAATCAAACATCTCCTCTTGAACCAAATTTGTCGATTTTTCTATAATCGATAGGTGGTTTAATAAGGAGAATATTTTTGTATTTTATTTTACTTATCTTTTTTGCATTAGTCTAACTTCATTCACATATCATAACATAGATAAAAAAAAAAATAAGGGAAAAATATTATGTTAATCAATCAAACTAAACAAAAACTTGGACTTAATTTAATTTAAAATACTTAAACACTGGGTACCATTTTTGAATGGGTGTTTGGGACTGTTTAATATCTTCCCTGAGCATAACCGACCTCTGAACTTAAAGAATACTCTAGTTAAGATCTTTTAAGTAAAAAATTGGGTCATTTCACAAATATTTTTATTTCTTTTCTTTTATTAAAACCTGGGGACCTAACACATCTTTTCAAAACTAATGCTAGGTGGCAGCTTCAATTTTTTCATAAAAATTCAACCTAAGTAAATTAGTTCAAAATCGACACCTAGAAAAATCTCTTAAACTTGTTTTCCTAAAATGTTTTAAAAAATTATAGCTTATTTAAAAGCATTTTCAAACAGATAAGTTATTTTAAAAAATGAACGGGATTCCAAATATAATACTGGCACTCGGTGTTGTCATTCGCGAACAATTCGAGGTGCGTAAGCTGGTGACTCCACTAGTGACTTAATGAGGATCAAGCCTAGTGTTCTCTAAATAATTTTAAATTAAATTCAAGTCCAAAAAATTTGTTTCATTTTCATTGGTTAAAATAATGCGTTTTCCCTTAAAAAAAACTGTATATTTGTCATTCTTTCCATTCTTCATGCATAAGTACATAAGCATATTTATTTCTTGCTTTAAATTACTACCACATATTCTTGTTTACCTCATGCTTTAAATTTATATTCTTTAATTTTTTTTTTTATTTTTGTTTTACGTCATTTCATTTATTTATCGCTTTCTGTACATATATATATATTTTGTTGTGATTCTCTCCAAGGCACAAGCATCCCATTATATCTGCATCCACTTTGAGTACCTAAGTCATAGACCTCATTAGAGGGCCGGCAGCAGAGGTTGAAATCAAGCGGTCTGCCCGTTGGTTTTAAACTTCGAACACCCTATAGGACTATAAAGAAGAGTTAGTAGGGGTTAGGTCACACGGTGCATCCGTAGGGATCCGACCTCGAAACTCGCCTCGCTCGGATCACCAACCAACGATGGATATTCTATCAGGACGCTAGAGGTTTGAAGATTTGGGAGCCAAACATTTTCAGGATGTGCTAGAAGAAAATTCATGAATTCTATATAGTGAGTCTAGGATAGAATGTTGCCAAAATACTGATTGTTAGGACACTACATAGGATTAGAGAGACATGTTTATATATGTTGCTTTACCCTCCTCTATTTTTTATAGCCTGAAACTATATACTAGGAATCCCTAGGATCAATAAGACTTGGAGATAGTTAACCTAGGAATTTCTACTTCCTCTCGTGATTACGTTGAAAGTTAGGATCTTGTCCAAATGATAATTAACCTATCACAAAAAAGAAAAGTAGAAAAATCCTACGTTGTTTATCCCATAACGTATTGAGCTAGGATTCTTTAGTCATCATATCTCAATAAAAAAAAAAAATGACAAGCATAAGCAATTCCTTAAGATTTGCACAATTTGGCACACTAAAAAAGAACATAAATCGGCCACTAAAATTCAAAATTTGCTCTACTCAAAGGAAGCCTTTACTAAAGTCCATCTAAGGATCTGCCTATCCAACTACCAGAATGGACTTTACTACGTTCGTGGAAAATTCAACCATGTTAGCTGAGATGAGATATGGCATTGTCTTTTTGAAAAGATTGCTAGACCAGAGGAACCCTATCCTGCCAATTAGAAGGATAAAAGAAAAAGTCTAGTCGCTCCCACCCGGAGAGGAGAATGACAACGCCCATAATCAAGACTGGGGGAATCCAGCTGATGAGTAAGAATGGGTCGCCACAAGAAACTTTGGGAAGACTTATTGGGAGACATACTCTCAAGTGACAAAGGGAATGGAAAATCATACTATTAAATGGGAAGATCATGGGGAAGAATCAAAGAATGAAGCCGACTCAGCTAAAAACTCCAAAGACGTTTGGGTTACTACCATAAGACAATACAGAAAGCCCGAAGACACTCATCTCGGGGAGTAATAAACCAAGAAGGAGAAGGAAAAACCCCAAGGGTCCTCATTTCGACAACAAATCTTCAAGATGTGGGATAAAATCACCGAAATGGACTAGTTTCTTAAGTAATGGGGAAGAATATACGTTAGGCGGTGAATCCCCTACACCAAAAGAAGAAAACCTCCACACAACATCGGTCATTGGAACTCTTGTTGACCCTAAGCCACAACCATCTACCCCATATAACCATACCGATTCCCAGCAACACCTTATCTAGACCTATCACAACTTTATGCACAAAAGTTTTACCCGACTCTCTGTCTTCTTATCATAGATTTACCATTACTTCCTAGAAGACCAACTGTTAGGGTCGTTCCCTCCTATCCAACAGAACCCCTACTCCCCAAAGTTCAATCCCCATGCATTCTACGAGTATCATTCTGGAAGAGTAGGCCACCATACCGACTAATGCTACCACCTTAGGCACCGTATCGGGAACTTTATCTAGGCAGAAATCATAAGCATCTAAAGGAGAAGTTTGACCATCAAGAGAAATTAAAAGGGGGGAGCATTGTCTATCTTTACTTTTCCTTTAATTTCTTAAGTACCTATCAATGAATTAGGTATTATCTTGCATGGTTATGTACTAAATCTATGTTTTAAGGAATGCATGCTTATTTTATCTAAAGTAAACTCAATTCTTCATAATCTTTCTTTCAAGTAATTAATTTGCTTGTTGAA
Source organism: Eucommia ulmoides (assembly GCA_016647705.1). NCBI lineage: Eukaryota > Viridiplantae > Streptophyta > Magnoliopsida > Garryales > Eucommiaceae > Eucommia > Eucommia ulmoides. The sequence continues at coordinate 31,841,360 of CM028330.1, forward strand.
ATTCACACACCGCGAATGATCAAAATTATGATAATGTTATTTCAATACTAAATTGGACTATCATCCAAAGAAAACGTTAGCAAATGTCTTGTTTTCAGCCAAACGATGGTGAGATATTAACAAAAAATCTGAGAAAATTATAAAGAAAACCAACAACCCTAATGTGAAATCATTACATATATTCCAACTCGGGAGTTGTGAAAAAGTAACCCTGAGAAAAAGAAAGTAGCTCTGAAGCCTAGACTCACCCTAAGAAAAGTTCTTAATAGTGGGGCACGTAACCATAAAATGTCCTCAAGAGAAAATCAAGCACCCAAGGTCATGTTTTGGAAACTAACGATTCGTCAAAAGTTCATAGGAATTACGAGATCTAGTACCTGAAATTCTCAAAAAAATGAGTAAGGCATATAGATGGAAGAGTGTCTTTGTGACCTATTTGATCTGAAAAAGAAAAAAAATTAGCTAAAAATATGAAGTCATTACAAGGAAGAAGTCATTATTGAAGAATCAGCATGGACAAGGCAGAAGTAACTCAAGATCTCGAGATTGACTTAGTTCTTTTCATCATTTGCTATGTAATATCTATTCAGTATGTGTTGAGAAAAGAAAAAAAAAAAAAAAAAGGAAAAAAATTGGTCTCAGAAAGTTTTTAAGCGTTGATTGGTCACGAAGGCTATGGTTAATCAAGCATTCTTCTAGTTTGAGTGATTAAGTCGTAGGGATGTCTCAATACCTAGTGACTTGGGCTAACTGACCAAGATCACTACCCAAAGCTCGATGCATAGACTATTTAGAAAGGCGCGAGACACTAACTATTATTTAGTCTTTCTACTCTCTTCTTTTCTTCTCTTGAATCATCTCGGGCGTGCACACTCAAGATCACCTTCGATGCAAAAATGGAATAAAGTAAGTCAGAATATCTCAAGAATCCTAGGAAACACATAAGGTGTAGTCAATCTTAATAATAATCTCAGAAACGATCAATAATCAGAACTTGAAGGAATTGAGCTAGACAATCTCTTTAAACAAATTGTTGGCCCAGTGATCTACCAAGAAGGTGGGTGAATTGGGTAGTTATAAAAATTTTAAGCAAATTCTTATATTTTCAACACTTAAAATAATCAATTAATCAATTTATCCTAAATTGATTATTATCTTTATAATACAGCGGATAAGTGTATAATTCTAGATGCACACCCAAACACCAAGATACTCTTGGCTAATCCAATCCTCTGAGCCCCACAGAGATTCTCACCCACTAAACCACTAGATTCCTTTAACATGTAAGAACCAAACCTTTACACAATTATTCTTTTACAGGCTCAGAATCAACAGTTATAATATTTTTTTCACAGGCTAATGAAGAACCTCTATCTTTTTACCAAGCTAAAGACTAACCTAATTTTATTAAAGAGGAATCATCACCTAATCCTTTTCTCAGGTGCAGGAATAACCTTATTTTTTTACCAAGCTCAAGACTAACCTAATTCTTTTACAGGCTAATGATTAAACCTAATACTTTTACAGGCTAATGATTAAACCTAATTCTTTTATACCTTAGGTTAAGAATCAAACCTCACAATAACTCCAAGTATCATTTTCCAAGTTATGGATGGAACCTTTACAATTCACTCACAACTAATTCTAATCAGGAAGAATCAACCCTATCTCTTTTCAAGAAAAAAAAATAACCTAATCTTTTTGTACCTTAGGTGCAGATTAAACCTTATTCTTTTTACCGAAAAATATCGAAACCCAAATTACCTCTGACTAGATACTCCGAATAGTATCTAATCCACACAAACTCACCAATTACAAGAATTAATAAGTTTCTTCCCACTCAGAACTTCTACCACCTCAAATCAATTAAACTCAATTAATGTCCCGAATTTACTAGTGATAGAATTAAGTAAGGAAATTCAAATTTTGATTATAAAAATAAGCAGGTAGCATAGAATTAAGCACACAATCAAATTATAACAAAAATCATTTTAAAAGAATTTTTATGCTCTTCAAAGTTCAAAAATGATTTCACAACAATCTTATAGCCAAGCAAGTAATGATAATGTAATTTCACAATTAAAAATAAATGCTTGGAAAGATCTCACCAGTATGACACCGAAAGATTGAAAATTGAATCGCTTAGACAGCTCAAATCGGTGACCCCAAATCAATTAGCACTTTAACTCAAGAACTTTTTCTCACAATAGATCTCACAAATGATCGCTCAATAAAATATCATAATAGCAACTGTTAGAAAGCTCATGAATACTTAGTTCTTGATTGATTAGGATAATTTGATATGTGAAAAATACATGTTTATTTAAACAGATTTGAAACAAGCCCTCTAATGGATAGTTCACACAAGATATGATATTTAAATGCTCATATAGACCCCATATATCAATATTACTCAATCCTGGTTCAATTCATTCAAATATAGCTTTTAAACTATTCAATTAACTCCTCCAAATATTTCTTAATCTCAAATTAAACTAGATAGGAAGTATTAAATATACCAATTTGAGAAACACTCTAATTTCATGTACCATATCTATATGATATTCAAATAGATGTAATTTATCTATAATATATTCAAATCCCTAAGATATCTCCAAAAGATCAACCAAAAAATGGCTAGTTAACGGCTAGTTTTGGATATAATCTCGAAAACCCTCAGAATCTGAAACAGCACGGTCGGTTGACCGACCTCTGCCCATTGGTGGATTGATCAATGCAGGATGTTAGCCAAGCCATTCTCAAACGACGGTCGGTTGATCGATCCTCCATGGGTTGGTTGACCGATCGATTCAGGATGCTTCTCAGGCAATTTTTTGGCCCTGGCCAGTTGATCATCGATGGTCGGTTGACCAATCGATTCAGATAGTTCACTTTTTGGCCATTGGTTGACCGATCGCTCTTGGTCGGTTGACCGATCGATTCAGAGACTTCTCCAATTCCCAGCCTACACCCATCGGTTGACCGATCCTTCACGGTCGGATGACCGATCATTGTTGGAATATTTTTCCTTAATTCATTTCAACTCCAATCTTCGACATTTTTTTACCCTTTAACCAATTTCTTTTATCTGTTAACTAAATTGACATTATTAATTAATTTTAAATACTAATCTTGCTTAGGTTAATTTTTTCTTTTCAATTTCACATTGGAGCAAATAATTGAAGACTAATAAACACCTTAATTTTATTAAATAAAACACACATAAATATAACTCATTTAATTTATGTCGTGTGTGATCCTAATCGGGATACATTAAGAGTAAAAGTGATTTGAGTTGTTTTCATCAAGTTTCTTAAGAATCTTCAATCTCTTCATCTTTTTAATGTCCGTCTCTGCATCCTTCATAATTACTTCATAATATTATTGTCCCTACATTCTTCACGATATTATCGTCTCTGCATCCTTCATAATTACTTCATGATTACATCAATAATATAACTTTTACACTAAAACACTCAATAAACTCGTTAGTTCTACCAAAAATATCAACACTTAATTGTCCATCAAAATCTCAGGATCAACACAAATAACTATGAATATTTGGTCCAAATTATAGTTGAAATCACATTTATCATAATCTAGTTGAATCCAATGTAAAAAACATGACAACCAGAAAGATGCTTAAATGTTTGAATATGATTTCTTAAGTATACTCTAGCAAAAATAATCTTGCATGAAAATGAAAAAGAAATATGCATAGTATGTGTACGCGGTGTGCTGTCGTAGGTAACCAAAAATAAAATCCTACTCCTAAATATGAAATATAGTAGTGTGAGCAGGTATCGTTTCCACAGAGAGTGCCTAGCCTAAATCTGTGCTATGTGAACAAGGAGGGGGGTTTGATTATAGGATAACCAAACTAACAAAATCAATAAGAAAAAGAATTGCAAACTTAATACCGAAATTCAATCAGAAAACACATCTTGGTCTAAGTCAACATCCACCTTCGAAATTTTATAACTATTCATCGATGCAAGTATAAATCAATTCACACATTGGATATTCACCTTTGGAATTATTTTCCTATCGCTCCTTACTTGTAGTTAATTAGAAAACAAGCAATGTTATCAACCCTAACTACTAAACAACCTAGGACATGCACTAAAGGTTTAATCTAGTAACAACATTAAGAATTAGAGAGATCGATAAAGTTAAACAACACAAGCACAAGCGGTTGTATTTAATTTAGTTGAGTGTTCTTCCTAAGATCTAATAATTTCTGACGCAGCAAATCATTATATCTTAGTTGCCTCACAGATTAGAGGGATCAAACAATTACAGATTTGATATCTAAACTAGCAATAGATTGTAAAGAATAATAAACTAGTAGGCCTCCTAGTGATTAAACGAAATAATCATGAAAATAGATACAGAAGAACATCCAACACTCAAAATATAAATTGAACAATGAAAATAAATTAGATCTCACAGTCTTATTGATTCCGAGGCTTCAATTTCCTTCGACCAAGAGAAAAGATTTAACCACACAAGGCCATGGGAGTTTACAAAATCATAAAAGAGAAAATAGAGAAGAGAAGCTAGAGAGGAGTCTATGAGGTACTGTTCGGCTCAAATTCCTACTGCCTCTCAAAAATGAATGTTCGGCCCTTCTCAACACAAGAAAACAAAGAAACTAAATAATATCTTCTTCTCCTCCCCAACTCCACTGTCCGAAGCCAAATTAGGAAAACAAATTAATTTCCATCCAATCATTTCCCATTCAAGACACTATCTCAAAGGAGTAAAAAAAAAAAAGAATTAAAATCAATGCCCTATTCTCTTCATGCCTTTTTTATTCCTTTGACCCCCTAACTTAGCCAATGGATTAATTCTTATTAAATTCACTGTATCGGTTTAGAATTATATGAAAATGGATATAGTTTGATCCATGAACTGGGTTGGTTCGTGGGTCAGATCGGGTCTCAGGTCGGATCGGGTTGGTTCGCTCCATTTTTCTTCAAATTGGACAGTCGGCAGTATAGGTACAGCCACTTTAAGCGCAATTTAGACCATGATATAGTCCGATTCTGGATAAATACAAAACATGAAAGTTGTATATATGTGTCTTCTCTTTTCATATCATCTTGAATCACCTCAATTGGAGTTCGTAAGTGAAATTTATAGCCTGATTACAAACATGTGTCGAAATAACCTAAAGTGCGCGATTTATTCCGTTTTGCTCCAAACGCCTTCATTTGTTTCCTAAATTAAAATATAAGTTTAGTAAGTACAATTATACACAAAATAAGTGTGAAATATTAAGTATAAAGGAATAAATATATAGACATTTTTGCACTTATCAAATTCCCTCACACTTAGCTTTTGCTCGTCCTCGGGCAAAACAACATAAAACTCAAAATAACTTTAAAACACCATTACAATACATAAGTATTAAATACATGCTCCCTAATCAACCCCACATATTAATCTTAAATGTATAACAATGATAATAGAATTCAAGCCGAACATGTTCAAATTCTTTCACTTCAATCCACAAGTACTCTTGATCAGTCAATAAAAATATTTTGCAACTAACATAGTCAGGTCATGCACAAATCACCCCCCAACTACTCATTTTTACTACTACAAATCGGGTAGCAAATTAAGAAATATTTCTCTTTTTGGTAGGTGCATTTTATGCTCCGTCCTACTCTTTTTTTTTTCTTTTTCTTTTTTTATTTATTTATTTTTATTTTAACTAGCTAGGTGCATTTTATGCTCCGTCCTACCCATTTTTTTTTATTAAACCCGAATTTAAGACTAGCTTAAAATGATTAGTTTAAGGATTCATTACACACTCCCATATTATGTTTCGTCACTAAGCTCATATAACTTCACAAGAGTACCACTTCAATCCATTACTAAGATTTGAGCACATTTACACTCAAATTCTCAAGACATTGCCAACATGTAAAATTAACAAATGAGTTCATCAAAGAACACTAATCAAACACTTATGTACTATTCAATTAACTTTTTTTTTTTTTACTTATTTATTCAAAAAAAAATTTCAAAAACAAAATTGAACACAACTTAAATCCCTTCCCTCCACTTAAATCTTACATTGTCCCCAATGTAAGGTTAAATGCAAAGAAAAGACAAAAGATAACCAATATATAAATACGAAAATAAGAAGAAAAAGAAACAAACTCCCCTTGGGTTGCCTCCCAAGCAACGCCTTCTTTTATTGTCGTTGGCTCGACTCAATGCTTCATTTTTCAATCAGGTTCAAAAAATTTATGTGCTAGCGAATCAATCACATCAATGAAATAAATAGGATTATCGTCACCAGGATTATCATCATAAATATTAAACTTAACAATTTCACCATCAAATTCCATAGTAAGTGTGTCACTATGAACATCGATCATAGTCTTGGATATTTTTAAGAATGGTCTTCCTAACAAAATAGGCGCGGTTTGATCATTATTCTCCATATCAAGCACATAGAAATCAGCAGGGAAAACCAAATTATTAACTTGCACAAGAACATCCTCAACTACACCCTTAGGATAAGTATTAGATCTATTAGCTAATTAAATCACAACACCAGTTTTATTTAAAGGTCCAACTTTTAAAGAAGTATATATAGAATATGGAATCACATTAATAGATGCTCCTAAATCTAACATGGCCTTCTCAAATTTAGTGTTACCTATCGTACAAGGGATAGTAAACGTACCTGGATCTTTACACTTTGTAGAAAGTTTTCTTTGAATAACTGCAGAAACGTTCTCCCCAACTTTCACCTTATCACATCGCTTAGGTATATTGTCGTCATTGGGAACGCTCATCTCATCATCATTGGGGACATTCCTGTCTGCAATGACGTTTTTCTTATTTTCTTGCTTCGATGATGCAGGGATTGTCTTGACAGGAATCTCAACCTCTTTACCACTTCTCAAAACGATTGCACTTACATTTTTTCTTGGATTTACAATCATTTGAGATGGTAATTTTCTCGAACTTTGCGCTTCTATCTGACTGATTGCGGTTGCTATCTGTCCCATCTGATTCTCCAGACTTTGAATACTAGCCCTCGCCTATTGTTGAAATTGTTTTGTCTCCTGTTGAAATTGCAAAGTATTAGTGGCTAGAGATTTAACAATATCTTCTAAAGACATACCAGAATTAGAAGTTTGGCCCGATTGTTTTCTCGGAGGGTATGGCTGATTGTATTACTGGAAAGTTGGACGGTTTTGAGTCGCCGACTGATTTACTTGTGGATTCCCATAACTAAAATTGGGGTGATCCCTCCATCTTGGGTTATATGTGTTCGAATAGGGATCATATTTCCTTTGTGGTTGTCCCAGAAATCCACCTGCTACATTCACTTGCTCAATAGGCCCCTCTTGAAGAGTTGGCCACATATCGGTTGGATGCCCTACTACCGAACAAATCCCACAAGCCTTCACCGTTTGTATGTTACCTGCAGCCATTTGACGAACAAAAGAGGTTAAACTGGCAATTTGTTGTTCAAGGGAAGATACATTTGCCTCATTGACATGTTTAGATGGTGGATCAAGCCTAGTATCGAATTGTTGAGAGTTTGCCGCCATGTTCGTAATCAAGTTTCTAGCGGACTCGGGAGTCTTATCTACCAACGCTCCTCCACTAGTAGCATCGATCATGCTCCTATCGATGGGTAGAAGGACTTCATAGAAATATTAGATAAGTAGTTGCTCGCTAATTTGATGATGGGGGCAGCTTGCACACAACTTCTTGAAACGTTCCCAGTACTCGTACAAGGATTTTCCATTATGCTGCCTTACACCACAAATCTCTTTTTGAATGTTAGTTGCCCTTGAAGTTGGGAAATATTACTCCAAAAACAACCTCCTTATCTCTTTCCATGTGGTAACACTCCCGGAGAGTAGATAATAAAGCCAATCCTTTGCTGTATCCTTTAATGAAAACGGAAAGGCTCTTAACTTGATTTGCTCTTCCGTCACCCCCATAGGTTTCATACTCATGCATACCACATGAAACTCCTTTAGATGCTTATGAGGATCTTCACCTGCAAGACCATGGAAAGTGGGAAAGAGATGTATTAGTCCAGATTTTAATTCAAAAGTAGTAGTAGCATCTAAAATAGGGAACGTTATGCAAAGGGGTTGTTGGTTCAAATCAGGGGCAGCAAGCTCTTTCAATGTTTGGTTTTCAGCCATGACTTCGTCCTCTTTTGATTTCTGTAAAGCTTCCTTCCTTAACCTGTGAAAAGTTCTTTCTATATCTGGATTAGGCTGCAAAACACCTTATTTAGATGAACGAGTAACTGATATACACAGTTAAGAAGACAAAAATAAATCATTAAAATAATAATAATAATAATAAAAAATGAATGAAATATAATAAACCAATTATGCAACTGTTATGAGGTATTTGATTCAAAAACCATAAATATGCCACTATTTATCAAATTGATTCAATTATGAATTACAATAAAAATTAATAAAATAATGGCTTTAAAGCATGATTGTTTTTGAAGAAAGGAAAAAAAAATTGTCAAAAGAAAAGGAAACAAATTATAGGGGTGAGAATATTTTTTTTTTCTTTCTTTAACTCTTATATGATTCAGATGTTTTTTTGTTTAAGTTTAGCTATTATATTTTATTTTTTTTGTTTACTGTTTCGGTTGATTTTTTATTTTTTTTATTTTTTTAATTCTTGAACCGAAATAAAAGTTCAGGAAAAGCACAAATAAAATCAACTAAAAGCAGTCCCCGACAATGGCGCCAAAATTTGGTATGCTGTCGTAGGCAACTAAAAATAAAATCCTACTCCTAAATATGAAATGTAGTAGTGTGAGCAGGTATCATTTCTATAGAGAGTGCCTAGCCTAAATATGTGCTACGTGAACAAGGAGGGGGGGGGGGGGGTTTGATTATAGGATAGCCAAACTAATAAAATCAATAAGAAAACGAATTGCAAACCTAATACCGAAATTCAATCAGAGAACACACCTTGGTCTAAGTCAACATCCACCTTCGGAATTTTATAACTGTTCATCGATACAAGTATAAATCAATTCACATATTGGATATTCACCGTTGGACTTATTTTCCTATCTCTTCTTACTTGTAGTTAATTAGAAAATAAGCGATCTTATCAACCCTAACTACTAAACAACCTAGGACATGCGCTAAAGGTTTAATCTAGTAACAATATTAAGAATTAGAGAGATCAATGAAGCTAAACAACACAAGCACAAACGGTTGTATTTAATTTAGTTGAGTGTTCTTCCTAAGATCTAATAATTGCTAACGCAGCAAATCATTATATCTTAGTTGTTTCACAGATTAAAGGGATCAAACAATTACAGATTTGATATCTAAACTAGCAATAGCTTGTAATGAATAATAAACTAGTAGGCCTCCTAGTGATTAAACGAAACAATCATGAAAATAGACACAGAAGATCATCCAATACTCAAAATATAAATTGAATAATGAAAATAAATTAGATCTCACAGTCTTATTGATTCCGAGGCTTCAATTTCCTTCGACCAAGAGAAAAGATTTAACCACACAAGGCTATGGGAGTTTACAAAATCATAAAAGAGAAAATAGAGAAGAGAAGCTAGAGAGGAGTCTATGAGGTACTGTTCGGCTCAAATTACTACTGCCTCTCAAAAATGAATGTTCGGCCCTTCTCAACACAAGAAAACAAAGAAACGAAATAATATCTTCTCCTCCTCCCCAACTCTACTGTCCGAAGCCAAATTAGGAAAACAAATTAATTTCCATCCAATCATTTCCCATTCAAGACACTATGTCAAGGGAGTAAAAAAAAAAGAATTAAAATCAATGCCCTATTCTCTTCATGCCTTTTTTATTCCTTTGACCCCCTAACTTAGCCAATGGATTAATTCTTATTAACTTCACTGTATCGGTTTAGAATTATATGAAAATGGATATAGGTTGATCCATGAACTGGGTTGGTTCATGGGTCAGATTGGGTCTCAGGTCGGATTGGGTTGGTTCGCTCCATTTTTTCTTCAAATTGGACAGTCGACAGTGCAGGTACAACCACTTCAAGCTCAATTTAGACCATGATATAGTCCTATTTTGGATAAATACAAAACATGAAAGTTGTATATATGTTTCTTATATTTTCATATCATCTTGAATCACCTCAATCGGAGTTCGGAATTGAAAGTTATGGCCTGATTATGAACATGTGTCGAAACAGCCTAAAGTGTGCGATTTATTCCGTTTTGCTCCAAACGCCTTCATTTGTTTCCTAAATTAAAATATAAGTTTAGTGAGTACAATTAGGCACAAAATAAGCGTGAAATATTAAGTATAAAGGAATAAATATATAGACATTTTCGCACTTATCAGTAGGTATTGATATAGGTAAAATTTACCAGATAAATCCAAACATTACGACCCAATGGTGAATGTCAAAATGAGCTTAAATTGGTATAACCCATATTATATATCACGTGATGAATAAGTAAATAATAATTAGGGTTGAGAAACTACGATCCACGATAAACGGTCAACCAGGTTTAAATTGAACTATTTTACAGATATTATTCTCCCAAATTATGGAGATATTATTTTCCCTAAATTTCAGAGATATTCTCTCCCCAAATCATGGAGATATTATTTTCCTCAAATCGTAGGAAATCAGTTATTTCTCGCTCTGTAAATACAGTTATCTACAGGTTATATCGAAATATAATTTATTCTATGATTATGATATCAATTAATTCTTGATTAACTTATTCTTACACCTAATGGTATTTGGCTAATACCACATCAGTATCTAAAGTACTTATCTTAAGTGTTGTAGGTATTAATCCAGCTTTGGGAAATAGGATCACTAATGAAATCGAGTAGTATCAAGATGGGATTACTAACGAAATCGAGCAAAATCATTTGGTGTCGTCTATGGAAAACTGATCAAAATGTTTCACATACTAACATGAGGCAACTATGTACGGGAGGAATTAGTTAGCATACACCACTGCAAGAAGCCATCGATACTCCGGTGGAAGGCCAAGCAAAGGTTGAAGTTAACGTTTCACCAGAAGTCCAGGGTACTGATGCAAAAATTGATGCATTAGCCTTAAGAATTATGAATATGGAGGATATAATAATGCTGCTAGTAGAACACTTGCCAAAGAAGGTACTAGAGCAGCAGCCCAATGATGATGGTTCTGGAGATGAGGCAATAAGATCTATCAGCCAGAGGAAAAAGAGTGGTATAGGGAGGTAACAAAGATCTATCAGCTAGAGGAAGAAGAGTGTTCAGTAGAACAAAGATGATGGTCTCTCACAAAGAGATCAGAATTCAGAAAGAAGAATAACTGCCCACCGATGATTTAGATGTTCTATTGGGAGGAACGGAGTCACCCCAAACCTCATCCATCATGGAAGAACCTTTCCCTTATAAATTTAATCCGGCCAAGTTCAAAAAGTTCGAAGGAAAGGCCGATCCAACTGATCATCTACTACTTCAAGCATGTTAAGGCGCTTTATGAGTAGGAAACTCTGTGTTGTGTAAGGCTTTCGCTACTATCCTAAAGGATCTGTTCTAGAATGGATTCACGGCCCGCCACCTCGGTTAACTAGACCTTCTCAGAGCTCAGGAAACAATTTATTAACCACATCATTACTTGTCAAAGGATGAATAAGGGCCCATTCTACTTGCTAGCACTACGATAAGAGAAAGTAGAGTTACTGCGCCAATGTGTGACTTAATTTAACAAAGAGCTGACATGCATATAAGGGTGAAATACTAATCTTATCATTAATACGTTTACTTCGAGATTTTATCATAGACGATTTCAGGACTCACTCATGAAGTATAACCGAAAGGATATGACCGAGCCGAAATTAGGATGGATGTGAGGGCATCAATCGGCAGTTCGGCACCAACTGGCGGCACCTCGGCAACAATTGGGGGGAGCTCTACAGCTACTGAGCACAGTTAAAAAAATGACTAAAGATGCCTCAAGAATACTTGAGGGCATCTTAGAAGCACTAGGAGTGGTATCTACCTTGGCCTTGACCTTCTTAATCACTTTTACCTTCCAACTGCGCAACCATAAATGTAAGGTTGAGATGATTTAGTCCCTAGCTCGACAACCTTGAGCTATTCGAAGCTAAGTGATACCTCCAAAGAGTCCTTCTCCTACTGAGCTTGTGAGAAAGCCTCGGCCTTTGTTATCACCTCAACCTTCAAGGTTGTAACCTTGGAAGAGAGCCGGCCATTCTCAAAAGATAGCCGATGAGTATCCTTTGCTAGGATTTCACATCGGCTGCTTGAGGCCTTTAGGTCAACTTTCACTTTCTTGACCTCTCCAAGGCCAGTTCCGTCTCCAAGGAGGTCTTCTGCTATTGGAGGGCATAGATTTCATCCTCTAATTTACTTGTTTCAGTAAGTTGAAACATCAGTTGGGTATCTAACTCCGAGATATCGTCGGAACTCCTATATAATATAGAGGTCAAATGGATGCTCTGCAAAATACAATCATAAGATAAAATAATGGTTTATAAAGAAATTTAATAATTCAAGATTGAAATGGGTAAGAAATACTTGTGATGCACCCTGGATTTTGGGGGGAAAAAAACTAGACAAAAGAAAAATGCAATTTGGTTCTCTCTCTCAAATTCGTTAATTTTAGAACAATAGTTTTATGGGCTTTTCTAGGTTTTAGTTTTGAAAAATAAATGTTTCTTTGAGCCAAAATTTATTTAAAAATGGAGTTACCACCTAGCATTGAGTTAAATGGTGCACTAGGTCACTGGGATTTTGAACATTATTTTTATTTTCAAATGACCCAAGTTCTTACTCAAAAAAATTATTGGTCTTAACCTGAGATTTCTGTAAAGTTTAGGGGTTGGTCATACTCGAGGAAGGTATTAGGCACCCCAAAACACTCATCCGAAAATGGTACCTAAGTTTAAATAAATCTTTAATTGTAAATAAGTCCAAGTAATTTTCTTAGGCTTTTGTTTGACACACTAATTCCCATTTTTTATTGTTCATCATTTTATGTATGAAATAAAAAAAAAAACATAAAAAAAACAACAACAGATAAAATTGTAAATAAATAAAGAAATAATGTCTCTCTTTCAGACCGCCTATCGATTATGGAAGAATCGACAAGTTTTGGCCCCCGGGGTGAGTTTTTATTTTATTGTTTAGTTAAAATTGTTTTGACAAACTAGTATGCATTTAAAAGAGAAGAAAAAATGTAAAATAAATTTAAGTATGTGAAAAATATTTCTGAAGAAGGCCACACTTATCCTTTAAGGAAAAAAGGGTCTCCCTGTATTTTGTCTTTTAGCTACAAGGGACTTGATATAGATTTATATGGGGCCAGTCCGAAGACTTGACTTACATATATATAGGGCATCCATCCATGCTCTGTGACTTAGTGTTGGTCCATGACCTAGGCTAAAAAAGAAAACAAATGGTACCAGTGCATGGTCTGTGACTTATTATCGGTCCATGATCTAGGCTAAAATAAATGAAAATGATATCAGGCAAGAGTCTAAGACTTAATACCAATCAATGGCCTAGGATAAAAATAAAAAAGAGCGTCAGGCTATGGTCCTTGACAGAGTATTGGTCTATGGCCTAGGCCAAAAAAAGAAAAAAAAAATTAGGAAAAGTAAAGCGTGGAAAGACAAAGGGCGGAAAAGTGAATAGTTAGTAGTTAGTTGTTATGTAAGTTTGTTTATTTTAGGTTTTTTGAGTTTGGCTTCTTGTATTTCTTGACAAAGACAAAAATGATATGCAAAAAAGGGGTTAAAAAAAAAAACTTACATAACTTAGGGGGATGGTCTTTCCCTAAGAGTTTACTTTCTTTTTCTCATTCTTCTTGTTTTGTTTATTGTTCTTGTACAATTTATTGACCTCTTTGTAAGAGAGTTTCAAGATGATGTTTTGCGATATTTTTAGAAATATTTTTTGGTGTTTTGAGAGGTGTAAGGCTTATGAATGAAAATAACCGGAGAGGATATTTGAACCTAGAGAGAGAAGGATATATCAGACTAGTGTGTGTCCCTTTGAAAAAATGGCCCCTATTTATTGGGATTTATTTTCTACACATTACTAGATGCATAGGCAAACTGGAGGGCATGAAATGCCCCCTGATTGATGGGGGGCTACCCCCTTAGGGTGGAATCATTACACATTGAACCCCTAAATATGGTATGACAGGTCTAGTTATCAAAATCTATCTCATTAAGTCTTTTCATTTATGGAAACAACCTTAGGATGCTAAAAATGACTATTGTCAGTCCCACAAAGCATGCAATGCTTCGTCATATTCCCGGGGGGTGTACTCGTAGTGATTTTTGTGTTTTGGGCACTCATTTGTCTAATTAAAGACATATTAATTATTTTTATTGAAATTAAAAAGTTAAAAATAAAATTAAATGATCCAAAATATTATTAGAAAGTTCAATTTTAAAAAATAAATATTTTTTATCTTCAATTTGAAAAACCTGCAAAAATAAAAGTTTTCGGGATCAAAATATAAAGTAAGTGTAATTAGTGAAATTTCTTCAAATTAAAGGGTGAAAACTAAAATTAAACATATTAAAACTAATATCCATAGAAAATTCACTTTTACTTTTGTTATTTTAGTCCCCAATTAACTTTTAGAAGTTTTTAATATGACCCGACACTTTTGTTTATACCTAAATTCGATCGTATTGGTGATTTTCCATGTTTTTTTATTTATTTATTTATCATTTTTGTAATATTAAGGCATAATCTAAGGTGGAAATTTATCTCTCTAAACCTCAATTTAAAGTTTGTTCGAATTTGTATTTAGACCCGATATTTGTTTTTAAAAGGAAATGAGTGGGACAAAATGCGGTGTCTACAACTTGAAGGTTAGTGCAAACAATTGCTCTAAAGAGTTAGGCTCAGTTGTGACACCCAATCTTAGCTCGATCCTTGTCCCATGACTCTTCCATCAAAGTACGAATGGCATCGTTAAATGTTTCTTGATGGCCTCGTATAGAGGGGCCCACCTCCTTTAAAACTTTACAGATTTGCTCGGGAAAAGAAACATGCTTGCGGGGTGAGGAATTATGGGTACCATGGATGGATGTTGCAAAAAGAGAGGTAGGGACAAATTGAGGAATGAGAGTCCCAACAGAATGAGTGACGTGCTCGATACCATAGATGTCGCAGGAGTAAGAACCTAAGTACTTGAAACAGGCACATAAATAACTCCACCTCAGCATCTCTTGCTCAAAGGCTAATCATCATCGGAATCAGAGATGATGGTCTGAGCTGGTAGGGAGATGTCAAAGTTAGCCCCTTGTTTTCTAGGGAGAACTCCCAATCACCAGTAAAAAACAAATAACGATAGTAAAAAACAAATAACAATTCTTTCTTTTCTTTGTCGAAAATTGAAGGTCTGTAAGAAATTAGAGTTTCTTCTTCACTGAAAAATAAAACCTCCCTGTCTTATAAAGAAATTGCATGGAAATAACACTCCTTTCCATTTTGATGGTAAGGAGGGCATTATTTTCCCGAGAAAGGGATAGGGCACCCATGATTTGGTGAAAACCATTGGGAATCAACTAAGTAGGAGTAATCTCTAATTGATGAAAGAGTTCACAAAGAAAAGGAGAAAATGGTAGGCTAAGGCCATACTTGAACATCCAAATGAAAGGATTGTCTCATTTTCTTTAAGGGTATTAGGACGCAAACCTTCATCTGGAACTCTAATGGTAACCAAATTGGGAATTTTGTAATGTTTTCAGAATTAAGAGAGTTCCTCTTACCTAAAATTTGAGGCACCATGATTACCCCAATTAACTGGGTAATCAGTGGAAAGAAGAGTGTCGATTTGTGCGACCACTTTGGAAAATGGCATAGATGATGAACCGACCTCCAAAGGGCCATTTGATGGGCTAGAAGCCGTGAAAAAAGGATAAACAAATAGAAAGTGGAATAGAAAGATGAGGAAGGCAGGAAGCCGATAAAAAAACAAAAAGAGGTAAGAAGACTTACTGAACTGTGATCGTCGATGGAGAAGATAACCTTTCGTTTTTTCTTCTTCAAATCAACAAGCAGGTTAGAGGGTCAAATGATGAGGGAGAATTTCCTAATATTAACTCTAGCTTTTAAGGGAATCTTGATAATGGAATTGGGCTGAGAATCCAAACTCAAGAACAACACTGTCCAGGTTGGTAAAAGGTAGCTAGGTGGAGTGCCCGATACAAGCAGCCCACTACACAACTTGGATAAAGCCCATCAAGATAGCCCATATGTTATCTTGGGCGAACACAGTAAAAAGGTCGAATGGTCAGACCAAGTAAGGCTCAGGACAATGATCCGTTCTAATGATCCATTGAATGGATCCAATAAGTGGGAAACAAAGCAATGTAATCTAGTCAAACCCACACTCCCATTTTGCATTAAGTTCGAAAAACCACTCCAACAATATAACAAGGGATCGTGGGGGAAGACCAAGTCATCCTTATCAAGCGACCACTATCTATTGACCTATAATTCAAGTATATAAGGAGAATATATCATATTAATTTGATATACTGTCTTTTGCGGACACCAAAAATAGACTAAAGTATTCTTATGCCGGAGTTTCTTTGGATGACACCACAGTGGTGCCATCCTCAACACTTTTTGGTTTTGCAGGTTCACTGAAGATTTTCTAGCTACATAAGGTATGATACCTTAAATCATTGAAATTGGACTTAAGATGATAGAGGAAATAAAAAAGTTGAATCTTTCTTAGGCAAATCAATTACCCAAAAATCACCCTACAAAAAAACAATCAAGAGAAACAGTGAAAGTCTTGAATTTTGTAGCCAGATCCTCATCCTGAGACAGATTTCACTATTCCAAGACATCCTAAACTCAACTATAGAATAATCCTCCACCATTCCTAGCCAAACCATTCCATCCTGTAACAAAATCCGTACATAACCTTACCAAAGGGCAATCTCGATCCAGATCTGAACTTTAGTTGCACTAAAGTCAAAGCAAAGAAGATGAAAGCCTCTAAGAAACACCTATCGGTCTTCCATATCAGAGACAATACAAAAGTATTTGAGGAAGATGGTTGATAGAAAAAGGCACCCAATGCAAGCAAGATTAAAAGAATACTTGAGAAAAATAAGAATGAAAAAAAAGAGAAAAACTATATGACATATCCATATAGGTCTTGCATTTCCTAGGAAAACATTCAACCATATGACATCATTAGCATCATACATCATCATGTTTAGGTTCTTATAACTACGATCTCCTAAGTCATGCATTCGATGTTCACAGTAGCCTAGAAAGGGAGAAAAGAGAAAATAAAAAATAAAAATAAAAGAAAAAGACTGCATTCGTCTGCACAAAGTGTAATCATTTAGGTATCTACATAATAAAAAGTCATTATGCGATGTCATTATGAAAATCCTGAACTTTTTAGGCATTTCTTCTAAAAAAAATTAAAAAAATGTGTTGTCATCCAAATACTGCGTAAAGTATCATACATTATCATTTTTCGCATAGGCATGCGTAACATATATGAGAAACTATTAGTCATCACATTTCACAACATTATGTAGCATCACACACATCATTTAGTATTAATAGGTCATCATTAGCATAACATTTGCATCCATACATCTTATCTAGTAGCTCTAGCATGGCAAAATCAAGAAATTCAAGCACCAGCCTTCTAACTGAAAAAAAAAACAACAGAATAACATCCTTCAAGGACTCTATCAGACCAATAATTAGACTACCGTTCATTTTTACCTAGATAATGCTCATGCAAGAGACATCCATTCCTGTGAAAGGCCAACATGGAGTAGAACCGTCTGAGTCCAGAACTATGCTATTATCTGATTCTTGGAAAAAAACTAAGATCCGTAGGAAACCTAAGTATAGCCGGTCAAATCAAAGAAAAATGGTGTCCACTTCACGACATCTACCAAGCCTTATACCAAGATGCAACACTTCCTGGAACGGTCCCTTGACCTTCTTGAAAAATCGTTTACATTATTCCTGCCACAACAAGAGGTGCTTAGGTTAAACTACGCTTTGCCTAGTATTTGGTGACAAGACTAAAGATCCATTAAGATTCGATCATCTGACGGCAAAAAAAACCCTAGCCATTGATTGGGGCACATTCTTGTATTTCATAGTTTTTCGGATCACGATAAAACTTGATAAAAATCTATATGCTCACCAGTGTGCAGGGTCCAGGCGGGGATTTTTCTTTTCTTTAATCCAACCAAGAGTTGTTGAATTT
This sequence comes from Eucommia ulmoides, assembly GCA_016647705.1. NCBI lineage: Eukaryota > Viridiplantae > Streptophyta > Magnoliopsida > Garryales > Eucommiaceae > Eucommia > Eucommia ulmoides. Next base: position 31,859,631 of record CM028330.1, read on the forward strand.
TAAAATTTTGGGCTAAGGGCAAAAGCGTGGCTCGTTTAAGATTGAAAGAAGCAAAATAATAAATTAAAAAATAAATATAAATAATAATACATTTTTTCAAAAAATATTAATAATAAAAATAAAAATAAATAAATAAATAAAAAGAAAAGTAAAAGATGCCTTTTATCAAAAGGCATGAACGGTCACTTTAAGTGAAATCAAGGTCCAAATCGATTGGGATCACATCAAATCAAGTCACGTAAAATGACTTGACAAAATCAAGTCATATCAAATGATTTGACAACATTAAGTCACATTAAATGACTTAACAAAATCAAGTCACATCAAATGATTTAAATAAGCAAGTCACATAAAATGATTTGACAAAATCAAGTCACATCAAATAATTTGACAAAATTAAGTCACATCAATAATTTGTCAAAATGAGGTTACATCTATATCAGGTCACATCAACAAATTGTTAAATCAGTTCTGCCCAGTCGCCTTCTAAACATCGAAGTATTGGCAAATCAAGCTATGGCTACCGGTAAATAGTCTATCTCTCAAATGAATAGCAGTTATGACATCCCAGATGGGATTCATATCTCGGATTCATTATAATACCCTGATAAAAAAGCTGGGGCCAATCTTATCAAAAGTCAACTTTATGAATTTGTTTTTTTATCCCCGACATGAGTTAGGGAATGTTTTATCCTGAGATAATATTTTTCCTAATAAACGCATAACACGTCCTTGCTATCGAACCTAGAAAGACTTTGCACAGTGAACTACATTTTGACCTGATTCTTGATAAAAAAAAATCAGGATACGTAGGCAATCCATCCGGGTTTGGTCGTCCATTTAAAACAAAATCATCGATGCACAACAAATAATATCTCGACCTACATCTTGACTTACGGTACGAGATACATAAGAAACCCACGAATATTTGATTATGTCACAGCCGAAATACTATAATAATGACAAATTAGGGCCCACTTCATGAAAATCAACTTCCCCGAAGGAAGTATGACTTCGTTTTTCATAACCCCCGGTCACAAGTCAGGGCATAACTCCATTAGGTTCAATTTCTCTGAGAGAAGTCTACCTTAATTTTTCATCACCTCCAGCATGTGTCAACACACACTTTACTAGGTTTGACTTCCTAAAAAGTCCACCTTCATCGACTACCACCCTGACATGAGTCGAGGTATATGTCACATGATTAGGCCTCTTCGAGACGAAATCGATCTTTATTATCCCCAACCTTGGACTGGGGAACATTTAATCACATATCATCACCACCAGCCTTGGGTTGAGGCATCTTTTATCATAGTTAATCACCCTCAGTCATAGACTGGGACACATCTTATATGTCAGCATCATCCTCTTCCTAGGTTAAAGGTACTTATTGTCACCATCATTTAAGTTCCTAAGGCCTGGACTAAGATGCTAGGCTATGATTTGGTTTCTCTATGAAAACCATCTAATCATCTTTCATGCTAAAAAATCAAGGCATACCTTTGGGAATCCGTTTCTCCAATAGAAACCTCATTCTCAATCAATTCTTAAATCATTTACAAGTTCTTACCATTTCATGCCTCATAGAATGTGGGGATGCTAGAACTACAATTGACCTGATTCTTGGAATGACCAGGGTATGTAGGAAACCTTGTATGAGTCTGGTCTAAGTTCATGAGATATTCACGATCAGCATGCTCCATCCTTGCGCTATGGCGCCTCCATTCTAGGACGGGTCCATTGACCTTCCTCAAAACCCTATTCCTAGCCCTCCGTAGCAAGAATTCATTTAAAATGTTTACTTTCCTTGGCCTCCGTCCCACGTGGAGAAGGGCTACTAGAACTACATTTGACCTAATTCTTAGCTTGTCTGAGATAGGTAGGGAACCTTGCATGGGTTCGGTTTAAACCTAGGAGATATTGGTGTTCCAATATTCTTCGCCCTTATGCCACGGTGTAATCGATAATTTACTTCAACAATGATGACCGGTATTACCCAACATCATTTGCTTTAATATACTTCAACAATGATGATCGGTCTTACCCAATACCGTTTACTTTAATTTACTTTAGTGGTGATGATTGATCTTACCCGGTGTTTTTCGCTTTAATTTACCTCAACGGTGATGACCGGTCTTTACCCAATGCCGTTCACTTTAATTTACCTCAAATGTGATGACTAGTCTTACCTGATGCTGTCTGCTTTAATTTACCTCAACGGTGATGGCCGGTCCTACCTGGTGCCATTTGCTTTAATTTACCTCAACGGTGATGACCGGTCTTACCCAGCGCCATTTGCTTTAATTTACGTCAGCGGTGATGATCGGTCTTACCCTGGTTCCATTCACTTTAATTTACCTCAACGGTGATTACTGGTATTACCCAACACCGTTTGCTTTAATTTACCTCAACGGTGATAACCGGTCTTACCCGACGTCGTTTTCTTTACTTCAACGGTAATGACTAGTCTTACCCGGTGCCATTTGCTTTAATTTACCTCAACAGTGATGACCGGTCTTATTAGGCACCATTTTCTTTAATTTACCTCAACGGAGATGACTGATCTTATCAGACACCGTTGGCGTTAATTTTCCTCAACGGTGATGATCGGTCTTACTCGACGCTATTCGCTTTAATTTACCTTAATCGTGATGTGTCTTACTTGGTTTCGTTTGCTTTAATTTGCTTTAATGGTGATGACCGGTCTTACCCAGTGCCGTTTGCTTTAATTTGCTTCAAAGAGATAAACTTTCAAGCTACAATCAAAATTTCTAAAAGTTAATTTGGGATTAAATTAATTAAATTGAAAGTTTATTTTCATAGAATATCACTTTGGATATAGTTAATTTTGTTCCCTACCCCTTAATTTTAAAAAATTTCACTAATTCGAACTACTTTTTATTTTAGCCCCAAAATTGTATTTTTCACCTATTTTGTCACATTGACGGCCAAAACATTTAATTTTTTGAAATTAAACTTTCCAATATTAATTTGGATATTTAATTTTACTTTGTTCATTTCGGTTTCAATAAAAATAAAAAAATCACATGAAATTGACAAAAAGTGATTGACAAAAAGTGCCTGAATAAAAAAAATAACTTAATGCGCACCTCCCGGGAATAAGACAGAGCTTTAGATCCTAAAATTGGAGTACCCCAATCACCCTAGGGAGTCCCCCGAGTTATTTTCCTTAATGGCATGACTTGTCACAAAGTCAACTCTCTATTACCCTAATTAGAGGGGCTAAAGTGTGTAATTCGTGGAATAGGGGTAGCTCCCAATTAATTGATGCAACCACAACATGTTAGGAAGGCTGGAGCAATCCCTAGGGCGAACGCCCTAAGGAATGTGCAGAATGCCACCCCTATAAATAAAGGTGGCCTATTTCCACTTTTCCTTATTAATTTACTTAGTCTTTCTTGTATGCTCTAAAGTAAATTGTCAAGAACACTTTCTCTCACTAAAAATACTTCTAAAAAATTAGGATTTAGTCTCTTACAAATCTAAGAATCTCTACCAAAAAAAAAAAAAAAAGAGAGACCAAAAAGACAAAAAGAAAGAAGAAGAAAGAATAATAAGGGAAAAGAGAATACGAACTATCTTCCATAGAAGCAATATAATTTCTCAAAACTCCCTATAATTTTACAATTTTTTTTGTCAAACAAAAGAAAAACAAGAAGAAAAAAAATTAAAAGCGGTCAAAACCTGATAAATATACAAGTCGTTCTCCATGAATGCGAAAAAACAAATTTACTTTTTCTGCATTTACTTTTACAATCACTCTGCATTTACTTTTTTTGTCATTTATTTTACCACTCTACGCCTTTCTGTGCTTTAATTTCTAGTATTTTTTTTTTTCCTTCTTTAGTCTAGACCTTGGACTGGCACTAAGTCACAGCCCTTGGACTAGCAATATACATATAATTTAAGTCAAGACCTTGGACTGTTACTGAGTTGAGTCCTTGGACTGTCATTATATATATATATTTCAAAATTTTCGTGTTTTTTCTACATATGAAAAATTAAACAAAAACAAAAGATGAAGAAATAAAAAATCAAAAAAATAAAAAATAAAATGAAAGTTTACCTAAGCTAAAGAAACCGTAAAGGGAGGATTTCCTATGCCTTGTTTTTTAGGTTTCCCATCTTGTGAGAAATTTTAAATGAGGGTTAAGGAAAATCCATCCCCCAAATGGTTTTAGTTAAGGATATTATGGCAAAAATATATGTGAAATTTGTTATTTTCATTCCCACTAAATATAAGAAAAACCCAAGTCTCGTTGTTTTCTTCCAAACAATGAAACTTCACAAAAAAAAATAATGTTATTCTTTTTCTAACCTTAAAAAGTTCTTTCCATAAAGTTAAGTTTTTTTTAGGGGAAGTGTCATTCTTTTCTTCTTAACACATAAGTTCTTGCCATCATAACTTGAAGTAAATTCGAAACTCTCCTCCCGAGACTAAATTTATCGATTTTTCCATAATCTATAGGTGGTTTAAAAGGGGAATATTTTTGTATTTTATTTTACTTGTTTTATTTTACTTACCTTTTTTTTTTTTTTTTTTTTTTTAACATAAAGACATCCATAAAGGCCTTTACGGAAACAATTCAAAAGAGCGATCATTAGCCACAAATGCGCTAAGGTAAGGCTACTTTTGGCTCACAATGGAAGCCAACGAAAATGAACTAGTCAAGTAGTGCAATAAATGCCAAAGATTAGGGCCAGTGATCAATACCCCGGCCATGGGTCAATTGCCCATGTTCGGACCCTAGTTATTCTCCCAGTAGAGAGTAGACATCCTTGGGCCACTTCTCACTATAGCAGCTTCGAAGAAGTTCATCATAATTGCCATCGACTACTTTTCCAAGTGGGTACAAACCAAAGCTATAGCAAAGACCACTGACACCAAGATCAGAGACTTTGCTTGAAAGCACGTCATCTGCCGATTTGAGGTTCCACAAGCCATCATCAGCGATCATGGTTTGCAATTCAACTACATCCTGATCAACGAATTCTACGCAGAGTTAGGTATTTGACATCACAGGTCGACACCTAGCTACCCGCAATCTAACGGACAAGTCGAGGTAACGAATCGAACGATTTTGTATATGTTGAAAACTCGACTAGAGAAGTCCAAAACTACGTGGGTGGATGATCTCTCCTAGGGTCTCTACCAAAGAAACATCGTCCTCCACGGCCTTTGGATCCAATCCAGTAATTCCCATCGATATGCGCCTACCAATGTACAAAGTATCCCACTACGATCCCAACAAGAATCAACACAAACTAACATTAAGCCTAGATTTTCTGGAGGAAAAAAGGGAATGCACCCATATTTGACAAAAAGCCTACAAGAGGTGGATGGCCCGATACCACAATAAGCGCATTAAAATGAGCTCGTTTAAAGAAGGTGACCTAGTGCTACAAAAAGTCACCATACCCATGCGAGACTGAGTAGAAGGGGACGAAACTGGGAGGAACCTTATCGCGTCACCAAAGTGATCGGCCCAGGCACCTATGAGCTCAAAATACTTAAAGGAAGACATTTGAGAAATCAGTGGCATGTATAACACTTTAAAAAATATTCTCAATAGCATGTGCTCTTCGATGTTTTCCACTAAATAAAACCTTATGCCTTCCTCGAACTACTTGCAAGTGTCAACACATGATGAGATAAAATGAAGTCCAACACTTACTACCTTACCATAACCACGAGGGTAGGAAGGGGTTGTTGCCAGCAACTGGCATGTACTCACCCTGGCATGCACTCACCCGAATAGGCGGCTACGGCACCAATAACTTAACTTGGCAATCAAGGGGCTACGGCCCTAATAGCCTGGCTCAACCCGATGGCTACGATACAACATTCTAATTTGGTAACCAGGCGGCTACTGCACCAACATCCTAATTCGGTAACCAGGCGGCTATAACACCAACAACCTGGCTTAATCCAACAGTTACGGTACTAATAATCTGGTTAAGTATTAACTACCTCACCCTAATCAAGTGGGTGGGAAGGGGGTCGCTGCCAGTAACTAGTACTCACTTACCCGACCAGGCGGCTATAACCATTAATAGCCTACCTCAGCAACTAGATAGCTACGGCACCAACAATCTGGCTCAATGGTTAGGCGGTTACAGCATCAACAACCTGGCTTAATTAGGCGGCTAAGGCTACAACAATCTAATTAGGTGACAGAACGAAAGAACCCTTCCGTATAATCAGCCACTTTCGATAAACCGAGCCTACCACAATCGATGAGCGAAGACTATTGTCGTCAACGCACTGAAAGAACCCTTTAGACAATCAACCATGTATGATAACCCAAGCCACCTTAGTAGGGGGCTAACGAGAAGAGAATGTCGTCCGACACTAATCCACGAGTTGGAAAGAACTCTTTGAATAATCGATACACACGATAACCCGAGTACACCTCAATAGGAGAATGGCGAGGGGAGGAAGCCACTAGACCTCGTGAACCTTGGTTGGAAACAACCTTGCCATTCATAATGGATGCACTGAAAGAACCTTCCGTATAATTGGGCAAACCTGAAAACCCGAGCCTACCTTAACTAGGGACTGACGAGAAGTGGATGCTATCCAACCCCCCATCTGAGTTGTAAATAACTCCAGACTTAACATTAAGTTTACATATGGATGAAATAAATCTATACATACTTGGGTTTACCCAATAACCTGTGTCCACCTGATCAATGGGTCGACAAGGAGCGGAGCCCATGTCTTACAAAAATTGGAGCTCCACTGCTGGATAAAAACACAACCAATGGATCCAATCACTACACAAAGGCCATAAGCAAACTAGCATTCCTACATAGCTGCGATAGATTTCCTGCACTACATGGAATAGACTCGACTATTGACGACCTTGTTCAAAACTTTCATGTTATCAAAATATACACAACAAACAATAGCAAGCAGATACACAAGAAAAATAGATTTTGTTCATATGAGTAAGCTTTTTTACTAGTTGATAGGTGTAAATTATCCCTATATTTTCAAACCGAATTTGTTAGTTTTTGAGTACTTTTATAGTTATTTTTATATGTTTTAATATATTTTATTTTTTTTGTATTAAAACAGGTGCGTGGGGTGAAAAGGTATGAAATCGGAGTATAAACAATCAATTCGTATCGAGAACGGTCGGAGAACGGTGGAAAAATGAGCAAGGCTACAAAATTCTGCAAACAAGCCCACAGCCGCGGCGGTGAAGATGCTGAGAAAAACCAAAGGCCACTGACGGACCAACGCTGTGGCAGTGAAACCCAGTAACGCGGCGGTGAAGAAACAGATAACACAAATAGACTACTGACTACCTAATACCGTGGCAGTGAAATCCACCGCCACGGGGTGAACCAGCAGAAAGTTTTTCCAATCCACCGCTAACTCCACCGCCTAGGAGAACTTTAACCGACATACTCCACCGCTGCGGTAGTATCCTTTGCGCAGTGTTAGATATTTTGTCTATTTATACCTCTTTCCTCCTTCCTTATTGGCTCCTCTCTGGCCATTAGGGCCTTTCTTAGGTTAGATAGAATAAAAAGAGAGTTTTGGAGAGTGCTCATTCAATCCCAAAGAGGAAGATAAAGGAGGAGCAATCGAATTACTGTTTTAGCGCTAAATCTTCGGATATCGACTAAGTTTTTTCGCTTCTCTCTTTATTTTCTTCATTTTTGTAGCTTGTTGAGCATGTTTAGCTCAGTTTTTGTTGTTTATACGGTTAGGGCCACGAGCTAAACATAGATTGTAAATGGGGATTAACATTTTATTTATGAAAATGTAGTTTTGGTTAAGTTTATGTTTCGTTCTTGGTTGTTCTTCGTATGTTGATTGTGTGTACCTTATTGTTTGTTTATCGTACTTAGATTTACATATCGAGAATATGAGGTTTGACTCTTGAAAGAGATAACCCCAGATTCGAACTAGAATAAACGAACGCCACAATCCTTTAACCCAGTTGGGGTTTCGATTGTGGACAATCGATGACGTTGGGTCAAGAATCACGTGACCTAGAGTCATTAAGACGTTGAGCGGGACTTTGGCATTGATGCGAAGCCACGTATTCCCTCGTCTTACACTCAGGAGAGGTGACGGGGGGGTTTTAGAACTGAGATTGTCGATAGGGTAAACACAACGCGATAATCCAATAACCCGAGAGGGAGTTGGATTGTGTGCAATCAATGACGTTGGGGTGAGACTCACGTGGCCTAGAGTCATTAAGACATTGAGGGGGACTTCGGCGTTGATTCAAAGTTGTGTATTCCCCCGTCTTACACTCAGGAGAGGTGGCGAGGGAGTTTAAGAACCGAGATTGTCATATACGCTGAACGGTGTTAACTAAAACTAAACTAAACGCATTTATGTAAATAAAGTTAATCCCTAGGAAATCTACTCCCCTAAATAATCTCAAATTAGTATTTATAGTATAGTTAACTAAATTAGTATTTTAGTTTAGTATTAGTATAAATTATATTCCATTTTTGGTCGCCTAAATAAAGTCAAGTTATGGCAATTGCGGTACTCGATAGTAACAACACCAATCCTTGTGGATACGATACCCGACTGAAAAGTCCATTATACTAAAACTTGATCCGTATACTTGCGGTGAAAGTGGCAGCGCTTATTTAGCGGCCACCACTAGTTCTCTCACAAATATATCTCTACAAGCCATCCAATACATACTAAAAGTGCCCTTAAAGATATATGCATAGAAGAATGATCTTCCACACACTGCATACTTCCAAAAAGAAATGGGAAGACAGTATAAAAGCTTTCACCTGTACTTCTCATCAGACGAGATCAGGCATACAAGCACTGGACAACCTTTCTATACTTTTACAAGAAGAAGAAATATTGGAAATTTCCCCAGCAAGAAGCGGGGAGACAACGATAAAAACTTAGCTCATCTGGCTCAAGAATGTTCCAAGAAGGCTTACTTACAAAGTAGAGAAACTCTAAGAAAAATAAGGCCTCTCTCCTTGAAAGGAATGATAAGAATATGAGACCATAATCTTTCATCGTCAATTCTTATAAGCCTAGGAGGAACCTCCTAGTCTAGCACTGCATGATCGTCGGAAACAGGTTAAGACTCATCCATGAATGAGCAACGGGGCATCACGCTAGCAAAATGATGGACCTCCACCGTACAAACGAGCCTCGTTACTTTTGCCTCCACCGTTGCCCTTAATTAATGGTGCGCTTCCAACTGCAACTTAGAAGATCTCACCCCTTTGGCCTCCAAGCCCCCTAATACCTCAGGACAGGTGAAATAGATGGAGACAAAAAGAATTATGAACTTCTTCAGATAACGGAAATATTGAAGCCGTCGTTCATATATTCTTACTTGTTGAACAAGAACCTTCGTCTTTTGGTCTATATCGCTATGGCCACCTCTAGAGCCTATGTAAAGGGCCATCGAAGAAAAGAATAAGGAGGAAGAAAGAAGATGTGAAGGATGAGAAAGAAGAGTAGCAAAATGCTTCTTAAACAGGTGCCCTAGATGGAACGTCAAAAGGCATGCCTCATTATTGATATCAGGGGGTACGCCTCATTAATGGCTGACAAATAAAAAAATATCCAAATCCCAAAAAGCCAACACGTGAATATACCTTGTAAAGATTGCACCTAGATATGCCTTAAAAAGGCTACACTGGGATACACGCTGATTGTCCCTACCTTTTGAGTAGGTGAAATCTTGCACGTGGACAAAAAATGACGAACATGGACTGAGTCAAAGTGGGTGCCAGCACGGCTAAGGATTCCACCTGGGAAAGAGAAATGTAAGAGTGCCAACCAAGTGAGATCGAACATGATGGGAAAATAGACAAAAAGATGGAGCAAAATACATTTTCATTAAAAATTGTGTGTACAAACTAGGGGGCATACCCGACCGATCTGAAGGAAAAAAAAAAAAAAAAAAGATGCCAAAAAAAGATACAACTAAAGGCAGGTGTCCCCCAAGTTATAGGCTCCCTAATCAGGCGGACCTCTTATCTCTTTATCTGGTCCAATATTATCACACCCTCGTGTATCTCTCACCGAGCTTGGCTTCAGTCGCCCCTTTAGACTTAGGAGACCGCTGGAATCGTTGCTCCAACGATAAAATCATCTCAACGGCATCAGTAGCCCATTGCAGTGTAGTAGCAATTTCTTGTATTGTCTTCTTGGATTCCCTAGGAGCCTTAGTAGTAGCACTCTCAGCCTCTGTGACCCAAAAATCATGATCCTCAAGTAGAGACCTTACCTTGTTTCTTTTCCCCTTCAAGACTCAAGTCAAGAGACAATCCTCATCTTTCCCTTGAGCAAAGCAAATGAGCGAGAAATGGTCTGTCACATGATTAAAAGAGAATCAACAAAGATCTAAAGCAATGATTGAAGTCATCACTAAAAGTAAGGTAAAATTCATTACTGCAAAACTCGATTGTACCAAGTTCAGTCTATCGTCACTACCTAACTCCACAACCACTGCCTCAACATCCCTCTAAAAGAATTAAGCCAAGAGTCCATCATGAAAATTAGGTACCTAAAGTAATTAGTGCCTGAGACATAGTTCAAAACTAACCAAATCGGTTTGCGGCATGACAAAACATTTAAGACCCATCAGGTCTTGGTCAAGTCATGGAATTAAATATCATGAATGGCCATTAATGTCCCAATACAATGTATGTTTAATGGGCATTAAATGGAGGAGATCTTTGCAAGATTTCCTACCAAAATATCTTAATAACAATCTAGTTACTTAAAAGTAACTAGCGATTACAAAGCTAAACGAACCAGTCTCCATCATATCGTTGCATTCCCTTCAAATAAAGGTAAAATCATGGCATAAATATCATAAATGGCCATTAAAGTCTCAATACAATGAGTGTATTAATGAGCATTAAATAAGGAAGACATTTTCTAAGTAAACATCAAATCAAGTAACTAAGTTACCAAGAGTAACTAGTACTTACCAAGCAAACCAAACTGAAATCCATCAAATCGAAAATTAAATAACACATGTGAATGCATTAAATGGTCATTAATGGCCATGATATTTGTAATATTTGGTAAATCACTACGTAATCTCATGATTACCTAGGAAATCTAGATAAATCTTCATCACATGGCTTTAGTTCTAGCATTAAAGGGTCGTAACTAGCATTAAAAGATCATGTGCAGTTGGCTGGGGAAGCCTGCGCATTCACACCCTTTGGCTATAAATACCATCTTGTTTTTATTCAGAAATAAGGCTTGGATAGATTCCTTATCTCTCTAGGCTCAAATTTGTCTCTCGAGTCCTGGGATTTCCTAAGCTTTCTACCCCTTAAACACACTCAAATCTTGCCAAAAAAATACTCCAAAGAGGTGTTCTTAACACTCTTTTAGCAAGAGGTCAATAAGTTGTCAAGGAACAACCAAGAATAAGGAAGAAGATTAAAGAAGAATAAGAAGGAAAAACACTTAGGGAACGACCACTCCCCTAAGTTAGGTAAGTTCCCTTAAACTCGTCTTTACTTTTATTATTTAAGTACCTTTATATTAATTGTATATAGTGTTCTTGGGTAGTTTTTAGAGGTTTAAATCATGTATATAGTGTAAATAGCTTGTTTTTGGTTAAGAACATCAAGAATAATATTGTTTTTGCATAGCATCTTTGGTTCTATCAAGAACACATGAAACCGAACTCCAATGAACCTAAAATAAATTTTTGATGATAGATTACTAACTAATAAAAATTAACATTTACTTTTACTGCACTAGCCTAGATCATAGCCTGGCCTATGTCTCAGGCTTGTGGGTTGGCACCCTATATATACTACCATGTCTAGACCCTTGTAGCTAAAAGTTAGAATAAATGAAGGACCTCTATTACTTCGGGGATAAATGTGCACCTTCTTAAGAAATGTTTCCGACTTCTTAGTTACGAGTAGGACGGACACGTATATTATATATTTTCTTATCTTTTGGACTAATAAAGTAAAAACCTTAACACTAAACTTGTCTAAGCAAGTAAGTTTGGTTGGAGTGTTGACAAATCAAACGTGCATATCCACTTACCATTTGTGTCATTTTGGTCATATCTTGTCTTAAATAAACAAAAAAAAAAAAAATGTAAAAATAGGAAATGAGTTTTTCACATAAGAGTTTTCAATATGAAAATACTTGGTGTTTACTCTAAACAACAAACCTTTTGTCTTTGTAAAATATTTTTATAAATGAATATGTTATAAATGTTGCCTTAAATAAATAAAAAAAAAAAAACGGAAATAAAATAAATAAATAAATAAAGTCATCTTGTGGTGAACTACATTTCAACTTGATTCGTGGTAAAGACTAGGATATGTAGGCAACCTCATACGGGTTCGTTCGTCTGTTTTTATAAAACCATCTCATAGTGAACTATATTTCGACCTAGTTCTTGGTAAAGACTAGGATACGTAGGAAACCCCATACGAGTTTGGTCGTCTGTTTTAAATAAAATCACCTTGTGGTGAACTACGTTTCGACTTGATTCCCTGTGAAAACAGAGATACGTAGGCAACCTTTACAGGTTCGATTACCAACTAAAGAAAAATGTTATATTTGTTAAGTATCCAAATATACATCCCTTGGGGCTAAACTTGTCGATTCTTTCATAATCCATAGGCAGTCTAAAAGGAGAACATTTGTTATTTAATTTTAATCTATTTTATCTGTTACTACTTTAAATAAATAATTTTTTATTTTTTTTATTTTCTTACATAAAAAAGACAAAAACATTAAAAAATGGGAATTAGTATGTTAACCAAAACCAAAGGAAGTTTCTTGGACTTGTTTAAATGTAAAGATTTATTTAGACTTAGTACCATCTTTGGAAGGGTATTTTGGGGTGCCTAACACCTTCTCCGAACATAATCGACCCTCGAACTTCAAAGAAATATCTAGTAAAGACTAACTATTTTTTTAGTCAAAACTTGGGCCATTTTAAAAAAAAAAATGATTTTGAAAAATCTCGGCGATCTAGCACACCATTTAAACTCAATGTTAAGTGGCAACTCCATTTTTTAAAATAAATCTCGGCCCAAAAAACGTTTCAAAATAGGCGCCTAGAAAAGCCTCTGAAACTAGTTTTTCTAAAATGAACGATTTTTTGAGGATTTTGAGAAGGAAAAAAATAAACCTTGTTTTGCTCTTCTTCTCATTATTTTTTTTCTACTTTTCCAAAGTTCGGGGTACGTCAGCTAGCGACTTCGCTTGGAATATTTGAGGCTCAGGCCTAATTAGAGTTTAAATTTATTTTTATAACTAAATAAAATCCAAGAAATATGTCTTTGGTTCTAAACATAAATGATTCCCATTTATAAAAATAAAAGTAAATAAATTAAAAAAATGTTTATTTTATTTCTTATATGTTTTCTTTTGTATTTCATTTATTAATTTATTGTCTTTATTTTATCGTATTTTACATTACTGTCTTTATCTGTAAGCTCTCTGCAAAGCACGAGCACTACTTTGCATTTCATATTATGTGAAAACCTCAAAGCCAGAACTTCATAGGGATAGGTGGTTGGCAGTAGAGGATGAAGTCGTACGATTTCATCACACCAATCTAAGATCTGATAATCATGATATCAAATGGCAAGATGAATACGAGGATGAAATCGATGACGAGAAAGACCTAGGAGATAATTGGATCGCTAATATGGAATCAATGACTGAAATACCGACCCTTCAACAGTCCAAAGATGAAGTCTCCAAGCAGGATTTAGTTTAGGGAAGGATATCCAAAATGTGGGATTAGATCGATTGTTTGGGTCAAACCATTAAAGAAATATGATAGTCTATGCCTAGGATCTATCCTAACACTTCGAGGAATGGGACTCTGTACCTGACCTCTATTAAAAATTATGTATACCCCAAGCGTCAACTTTTTACCCCTGCACCACACTCTTTCAATTCTCACAAACCTACTTGAACCTATTAGAAACAAAGGAATTTCACCATGCTTCCCGTTCTGCTCTCCCAAATCTACCACCACTGCCTCAGTGACAACCTGCTAATACCCTTCCTCCTCACTGACCTAATCCACAGTCTCCGCAATTTAACTCGCATGCCTTTTGTGAATATCACTCTCAATGAATGGGTCTCCACACAGATTAGTGTTATTCCCTTTAGAATCATGTCGAATATCTCATCCGAACAGGAGTGTTCAGTGTCAACGAAGGTGCAAATTAAGCCAAGGCAATGTAGTAAGCTAAGGAAGTATTTAGATATCTATCTACTATTGTTTTTCCTAGTTTTTCTTAAGAAATATATTTTGGAAATCATCCCTCTCAAAATCCTAAAAAATCTGTTCATTTTAGAAAACATGTTTTAGGGGATTTTTTAGATGCCGGTTTTGAAAATGATCTTCAGGTCGGGATTTATTTTGAAAATGGAGTCATCACCTAGCATTGAGTTAAATGGTGTGCTAAGTCACCGGGATTTTTAAAAACCATTTTTCTTTAGAATGGACGAAGGTTTGACTAGAAAACAATTGGTCTTTACTAGAGATTTCTTTTGAGTTCGGGGGTCGGTTATACTCGGGGTAGGTGTTGGGCACCCCAAGACACCCATTCGAAGACAGTACCTAAGTTTAAATGAATCTTTATGCTTGAACAAGTCCAAGTAATTTTCTCTGGTTTCAGTTAACATACCAATTCCCATATTTTAATTTATTTTCTTCTTACATATTTTTATATAAGGAAAACAAGACAAATTTATTTATTTAAAGCAGCAGCAAATAAAACAGATTTAAAATAAATAACAATTGTCCCTTTTTTAGATCACCTGTCGATTATGGAAGAATTGACAAGTTTAGCTCAGGGGGTGTTTTATTTAGACACTATATTCGACAAAAATAATTTATTTATTTTTAGTTGACGACCGACCCTATAAAAGTTGCCTATCTATCTCTGTTTTCAAATGGAATCAGGTTGATACGTAGTTCACCACAAGATGATTTTATTTATTTTTTATTTTTATTTCCTTTTTTGTTTACTTATTTAGGACAAATTTTATAAAATATTTATTTATAAAAAGATTTTACAAAGACAAAGGTTTGTTTTGTTTTTTTTAGAGTAAACACCAAGTATTTTCATGTTAAAAACTATTATGTGAAAAACTCATTTTTTTTTTTGTTATTATTTTTTTATTTTAGTTTTTATTTCTTTTTTGTTTATTGAAGACAAGGCAAGAACAAACATAACATAAATTGTAAGTTGGCATGCACGTTGATTTTGTCAAGAACACTCCAACCGAACTTACTTGCTTAGGCAAGTTTAGTGTTAAGGTTTACTTTATTAGTCCAAAAGATAAGAAAATATATAATATACATGACAGTCTTACTTGTAACTAATAATACATAAACATTTTTGACAAGGTGCACACTTATCCCCTCAAAGGAATAAAGGTCCTCCATTATTCCGACTTTTGGCCATAAGGGTCTTGACAGAGTAATATATAAAAGGTGCCAGTCCTCCTCGTAACTTAGAAGACGGAAATGTTTCTGAAGAAGGTGTACACTTATTCCTCAAAAGAATAAAGGTCCTCCCTTTATTCCAACTTTTATCCACAAAGGTTTAGACGTAATAATATATATAGGGTATCAGTCCAAAAGCCTAAGACATGGGTTGGCTGTGATCTACGCTAGCGCAGAAAGTAATTGTTAGTTGTTAGTAGTTAGCAATTAGTAGTTTATGATCAGTGGTTTATTTTAAGTTTATTAGAGTTCGGTTTTATGTGTTCTTGACAAAGCCAAAGATGCTATGCACAAACCATTGTGTTCTTGATGTTCTTAAAACAAAACATGCTATTTACACTATGTACATGATCTAAGCCTCTAAGAACTACCCAAGAACACTATATACATCTAATACAAAGCTACTTAAACCACATAATTAAAAAGGAGTTCAAGGGAACTTACCTAACTCGGGGGAGTGGTATTTTCCTTAGTGGTTTTCCTTCTTTTCCTTCTTTAATCCTCTCATTTCGTCTTGATTGTTCTTCAACAACTTCTTGAGCTCTTATTTAAAGAGTCTCAAGAATACCTCTTTGGAGCTTTTTTTTTTTTTTTTTTTTTGGAAATATTTAAGTGTATTTAAGGAGTAGGAAGCTTAGGAAATCCCAATACTCGAGAGAGAAATTCGAGCCTAGAGAGAGAAGTAATCTAGCCAAGCCTGTTTTTTAACGAAAACGTGCTAGTATTTATAGGCAATGGGTAGCTTGCGCATTCATGAATGCACAAGCTTGCTCAACCTGCTGTATATGGTCTTTAAATGCCATTATGACCCTTTAATGCTACTTTCTTAGGCATGTGCTCAAGATCTCCTAGATTGCATAGGAAATCATATAGATTTTGTATTGATTCACCCAAATTTTGCAAGATCTTGTCCATTAATGCCCATTTAATGCTTTCACTTGTGCTATTTAATGCAATATTAATGCTTGATTTGATGGCAAACTAATTCAGTTAGCCTTGTAAGTATTAGTTATCTCTTGGTAACTAAGGTACTTGATTTGATGTTTAATTAAAAAATCTTGCTTACCCATTAATACATTCATTGAATGTGTTCATTAATGGCCATTCATGACATTTAATGCCATGATTTTACTATGATTTGAAAGGTATTAAATGCATTGATGTGACAGAAACAGGTTCGGTTAGCTTTGCAACCGTTAATTATTTCCAAGTAACTAGATTGTCATCATGATATTTTGGTAGGAAATCTTTTAAAATGTCTCCCATTAAATTTCCTCATTAGTGCCTTCATTAAATGTGGTATTTAATGCTTGATTAGACCCTGATTTGAAGGGTCTTAAATGCTTAACATCTTGAAAACAGATTTGGTTAGTTTTGAACTATGTCTTTAGGCATTAGATACATTAGGTAACTAAGTTATGTGGTGGAATCTTGGCTAATCAAGGTTTTTTTCCTGATTTTTAGAGATTAGTAGTTTAAATAAGAAATTAAAGCAGCATTTTTTGTGTCAATTAGACAAAACTGGTGCTTGTAAAAGTTTCATGGGTCAAAAAGGGAAATAAAGGTAATTGATGAATTTTTCTTAAGTTAATAAGGGTAGTAACTAATTTAATCATATTAAAAGTGATTTTCATAAAAAAATCTACTTTTAATATTGTCATTTTGGCCCTCCTTAACTTTAGAAATTTTGAGATTGACTTGAAATGTTTATTTATTCCGAATTTCAATCAAATTAACAATTTTATGGGTTTTTTTAATGTTTTTTGGGCTTTTGTAATATCCAACGTAATCTAAGGCGGAAATTCGTTCCCTTTAAACCTCAATTTAAAGTTTATCCAAATTTGATTTTAGATCTGATACTTAAATAGGTGGGAAAAAATGCGGTGTCTATACCAAGAGTGCATGTACAAACCTCAAGAGAAGGGATCGTAATCTGATGAGCAGATAATTAAGTGTGAAGTCTGGTGATCTTTCTCTGCAAATCATTGCTATCCCGATAGCGCTGCTTGTAATTTTCCCTAAAAGCATCTCTCTCCTCTCTAATAACGTTTAGCTCAGCAACTGAAACCACTACCTTGTTACTGTAACTTGCCCAGAAAGTCAGTACCCTGGGGCCTAATAGATTATTGCCTACTAGGTAAGCTACATTTGTTTGAGGGCCGATCGATACTCGTGAAAACCACCGAAGATACTCATCCTCAAGAATTAGTGGAGTAACCGAGATATCTGTAGGAGCCACTGGATTGAATCTGTCGAGGTCAGTGAAATCAACGTTAGACCCAAATTGCACGATCGGAGGCTGGAGAGGTCGGCGTAACTCTCTGGAAAGCTAAGGTAAAGCTCTCTTAAACATTTACATTTCCTAAGTAGATGGCCCACTAAAGCTGCGACGCTGAGCAGATAAGGTCCTCTCATGAAGCATATATGCCCAGCGAGGATCACGACGATACAACTACCAGATGATGTCAGCGCGGGTCAGGAACTCAAACTAAGTATGGGCCACCATGTGATACCTAAAGGATAAGACCTCCTCCAAGACCAAGAGATGCCACTTCACCCCTCGGGGAAAGCTATCATCTAGTGTAGAATATGGGTGAGAAGAGGAAAGATACTCATATGCCCAATACTACAAAAAATTAAAGAAACAAAAGTAATTGAGGGAAATAGAAAATAATTAAAAGAGGAAACTAAAGATATAAGAATGAATGAATTCACAAGAAGAAACTTCTTGAACCCATTCACGCTGCCGACCCGAGTCGACACACGTGTATACATAGCCACTAAAAAAGCCCCAAAGGTAAAGCTCCCCTAGTCAAACTCTACTAGATAAGCCAAGTCACTTAGAGTCCCTACAAAATGAAGAGTGATGGTAGTGCTCAACGAAGCCATGAAGATACCACCGAAGAATAGAAGAAATATGATATGGCAATACCGGTCCCTTAACTCTGGGTCCTCAAGAGTAAAGGTCGCAAAAGTCGACCTAGCTAATAGACGATTTTGCCGAATATGCTATCCAGTCCTCACCACTGCAACAATATCCCTAAAGAGCTCATTTTGTCTTCGCCCACGACGTCTGCCTCAAGGGAATGACTCGTCTATGGAACCACACCACTGTATTCATCACCTAATCAAGGGGAATTAACACTAGCTCTCCACAGAACAAATGAAGTGAATTCGTAGAAGAAAACTAATGCTCTATCAAGGCAATAGGATAGCCATGATCTATACGAGAGGCCTAAATGGTAAGGAAGTCTTTAAAACTGTATCCCTAGAGGAAAGAGCGATATTCAGAGTATATCCTCCTCGAATAAAGAGTATAGAACGATAACTAGGACCCCCTAAAATTCTTATTGCACTGGTGGTTGACCTATACGTAAATCAAACACACAAAGCAATAAGATTTTGTTCTTTCAAAAGAAAAGGTAAATTTAGAAAGGTTTTAGTAGAGAACCAGAGTAGAATGCATGTATATAGAAGGGTGATCTTGAAGATCTTCTACTAGAGACCGATCCTTGAGCACTATGTGCTGAAGTCGTTCCGCATCGAAAGTGAGGGCTCTGTCATGGAAAGGTTGAGCTATAGGATCGCCGAGTTCGAAATTATCTCCAGATAAATCATATGGAATGCCCTAGTCAAGCACCTCGTCCTCTGGAGGAAAGTAGTCCGGATCTGTCACCATCTCAGTCGTATTAGACATGCAAGGCCTATTTTTTTTTTTTTTTTGCATGTGCATATTTTTATTTGTATTTTAGAATATTTTAAAAATAATAGGGTGGTCTATTGTGTCATTTAAATTTCACTTTATAATTTTTAGAGGTTATTATGATATTCAAACCCTTAGTTTAAAAACTTTAGGCGTTCTTATGATATTTAAAAAATTTAGTTTTATGAAATTTGGGGGGAGGGGGTCAAGTGTTATTTTAAAGTGTTAATTTTAACTACTGGGCTTAAATTTATAATTAAAGATTCAAGTGGGGGGTGTATGTAAAATCTATTTTATTAGTTGCCAAAACCATCATAAGAAATTGACACATGGCAATACTCGGCAAAAGTGTAAAATAAATCTTGCATGGACAAGACAATGAACCATCTCTATCTCTTTCTCTCTCTACGTATGATGGAATTTGCTCATTTCAATTTTTCACTTTTCAAACTCTCTCCCTCTCTCTTCTCTTTTGGATATTGGTCCATTTGAGGTAACTTTTTTTTTTTTATTTGTTTGGTTCCTAGTATTATATTATAAAGAAAGTATATTGATAAAATATTTTATCTCATGTACCTCAGCTAGATACAGGTCCACTACAGGCGTTAGGTAGAGTCAGAGGATTTTGTGATTTTTTTTTAGGTTGTCAAAACAACTGTTGGAAGAGAGTGGGTTGGACCTTTTCGTAGGTTTGTTATGGAATAGTTGGTTTTGTATAACCGCTAAATTTTGAGTTAGGAAATACTTTAAAAATCTATATCAATTAATAGCGGAGTATATTTGTGATTGGTCGGGTAATATCAAGTCGATGTCATGCTTGACCTTGGGCGTTGGGGCTCAGGGTGGGGTGTGACAGTTATTGTTATCAGAGTCTAGGTTATAGGTTCTATAGACTTGTTATATTGTCTCGTTAGTAGTGGACTGAAAGATAGGGTGTTGATAGGTTGGTTTGACATATGAGTGGTAGTTATTTTTACTTGATTAAATAGTACATTTGTATCATGTACTGTTTGTTGCATTGTTGATATTTGTATTTATTAACTTTCATTTCATATTAGAAATATAGAACGTAAAAATACAAGTAGTAGGAGTTCTAGATCCCAAAGAAAATGGGTTAGGGCGCGAGAAATAATAGATGTTGTCAAGCGAATGTTACAGGCTGTTGCGCAATTAACAGAGTAGTAGGGAAAGATGATGGAATACTGGAGGGCCTAAACTGAAATAGCTAATCCCTGGGCTTTACTCCTGAATAGATTCAAGAAGTTGGACCCCCCCCAACTTTTGCAGGAACTACAGGTCCTACTGATGTTAAAAATTGGTTAAGGAGCATAGGGCACGTATTCGAGGCAATAGGCATTACTGATGACAACCAAGTTCTTCTCACCACCTTCTAGCTGAAAGAGAAAGTTGAATACTGGTGGGAAGAAATGAAGAGGCTAATTTCAATTCGAGACTAGGAGATTACTTGGGATCAATTTGTTGCAGTATTTAATAAAAAATATTTCCCTAGATCCTATCAGTTTGAGATAGAGGAGGAATTCATATTATTGAAACATGGAAAAATGTCAGTTATGCAATATGAAATCAAATTTGATGCCTTGTCTTGATTCGCTCCCGGATCCTATCTGTTTGAGATGGAGGAGGAATCCATATTATTGAAACATGGAAATATGTCAGTTCTGCAATATGAAATCAAATTTGATGCCTTGTCTTTATTCGCTCCTGATTTGGTAAAGACCAAGGAAACGAGATGTAGACAATTCCAAAAAGGGTTAGATTTGCAAATACGTTTAAGGTTGATTGCTTGACAAATCAAAATTTATGCTGATCTTGTGAACACGGTGAAATTGATAAAGAAATATATTTGAGAAACCGCTGAGAATCATGAACAGTACAAGAAGAGTAGATTTGAGCCATCTAGCAGATATCCAAATGGCACCTCTCTAGGATCTGGTCCTTGACCGCAATTTTCTCGGGCTCCAATAGTCGACCAGTCAGCTAGGTACCAAGGGTCACAACAATCATATTCCGAGCGATGACAGAATGTACCTAGACAGAGTTCAGGTCAGCAAGGGTAGGGTAGGGGCCAGACGTTTAGCCGAGTTGGGATAGCCGTATGTTATCAATTTGGATCACCGTATCATTTCATCAAAGACTGTCTTTTAGTGGGCCCAATATGTTTTTCGTTGTCATGAACAGGGCCACATATCTCTGTTTTGTCCGAAATTTGTTGCTATTCCTATGCCTTCTACGAGCAGTATGGGCAGTGTTGGCCTTAGCAGTGTTTAGAGGCGAGGTAAAGGATCGACCGATAGACATCCAACTCGGGGGCGTGTATTTGCTACTACCCAGCAGGATGCCTAGGCTACCCCAGATATGGTTACATGTATCATGTCTTTATATGATAGAGATGCACGTATACTTATCGATCCAAGTTCTACTAATTTATTTGTTTCGATGACCCTCATGATGCATGTAGGAAAATTTTCTACTCTTTTGTCATATAGTATTATTATTTCTACCCCAGTGGGTAAGTCAATGTTGGTCGATAGAATTTACAAAAACAGTCTACTTCGCATTGGTGATAGAAAAATGTCTATGGATCTATTACTCCTGATTATTCACGATTTTGATCTGATATTGGGTATGGATTTGCTATCCGGCTATCGTGCCACAGTCGATTGTTTTTAAAAAAAAAAAATTACTTTTTGAGTCCAAGGCGAGTCAGAGTTTGTGTTTTCGTGGGATAGAATCATTACCCCTGTTAGTTTGATTTCAATTCTAGAGGCCAAGAATTATTAAAGAAGGGATGCTAGGGATTCCTTGCGCATGTGATTAACACTGGTCAGAATGAGGTACGATTGACAGATATCTCAGTGGATGGGGATTATCCTCATGTATTTCCAGAATAATTGCCAAGGTTTCCAGTGGATAGGAAAATTGAATTCATAATCGAATTACTTCCGGGAACTTCTCTAATATCAATTTCACCCTATCGCATGAGAACTTCTGAATTGAAAGAACTGACAATTTAGTTGCAAGATCTGTTAGACAATGGATTTATCAAAACTGGTGTCTCTCTGTGGGGAGCTTAGTATTGTTTGTAAGAAAAAATGATGGCATTCTGAGGATGTGTATCAATTATCGACAACGGAAAAAGGTGATAGTTCGTAATAAATACCTGTTGCCTAGAATTGATGATTTGTTCGATCAGTTACAGAAGGCTAGGGTTTTTTTGAAAATATATCTTCAATCATGATATCACCAGTTTAAAATCAGAGACAGTGACGTGTCGAAGACAACATTCCGTACGAGGTATGAACATTATGAATTTTTAGTTATATCATTTAGGTTGACTAATGCCCCTGTTGCATTTATAGATATGATGAATCAGATTTTTTTTGCCTTATTTAGATCAGTTTATTATCATTTTCATTGATGATATACTAATTTACTCCCAAAATGAAGAAGGGT
This sequence comes from Eucommia ulmoides, assembly GCA_016647705.1. NCBI lineage: Eukaryota > Viridiplantae > Streptophyta > Magnoliopsida > Garryales > Eucommiaceae > Eucommia > Eucommia ulmoides. The sequence continues at coordinate 31,882,308 of CM028330.1, forward strand.
ATGTAAAGCACATCAAAATTGTGCTACAGATTTTGAGAGAGAATCAATTGTATGCAAAGTTCAGTAAATGTGAGTTTTGGCTAGATAGGATTGTATTCTTAGGACATGTTATCTTGGGTGATAGTATTCAAGTCAACCCAAAGGAAGTTTAAGCCATTGTTTAGTGGGAAAAATCGAAAAGTATGACAGAAGTTCGAAGCGTCCTAGGATTGACAGGTTATTATCGTCGGTTTGTATGAGGATCTTCTGTTATAGTAGCCCCGTTGATCGGTTTGACCCGTATGGAAACTAAATTTGAGTGGATTGATAAATGTGAACAGAGTTTCCAGGAGCTAAAGAATAGACTGATACCAGTGCCAATACTTTTTCCTCAACAAAATGTGGTGGCTTCGTGATATACAGTGACGCTTCACACCAGGGCCTAGGTTGTGTACTGATACAACTTGGCTACGTGATTGCATATGCCTCTCGGCAATCAAAAAATCATGAGCACAATTACCCGACGCGTAATTTAGAGCTGGCGGCAATTGTGTTTGCCTTGAAACTCTAGAAACATTATCTGTATGGCGAAACTCGTGAGATATACTGATGAGAACCAACAATCACCATTAAAGGACCCTTTGCATGTTCCAATTAGGCGTATTACTAGGGCAAGATCAAAGAAGATCAAAGAAGCGCTTAATGGGCTAATTCAAGAGCTTTGGGCCGAGTCTAAAATAATGAAGCCTAAATTAGGCCCAAATGACGATCAACGCATAGTCCATCTCAACAAGGCAAGCGAATGGGCTTAGGTGTGTGAACCGCGAATTTCAGATCATTTATTTATTTGATTATAGGCTTTATTTTTATATATTTTAATTTTATTGTTGAATTGTAAGGCATGAATACCAAATTAGCATTTTCTTTTTTAGATTAGGAATTAGTCCTTTCCTTTTTAGATTAAGAGTAGGGTTTCCTTATTTCTCTAGGATTCCTTGTTCCTTTAGGGTTTTCTTTTATTTCAATTGTGGCCGCCACTGCTCATGGATACTGTGTACGGGTATTGTTCATGGCCACACTAGGGTTTCTTTTATTTTTTTGGCCATCTATTTAAGAGAATTGTATCCCATTGGAAAAATACATTACTTATTAATAAAATTGTGAGAGTTTTCTCTCAAGTTCTTCAATGAACTTTTTCCTGAACTTATCAAGAATTTGTTGTGGCGTTCAAACTCTATACCTTCGGTTCGTGATTCACTTATAATTATTGGGTCGAGGTTTGTTCTCTTTATACCTTCGGTTCACGTTTCATTCTTAAACATTGGGTCAAGGAAATCTATCTTTCTATTTCTGTATTTTTAATTCGTTATAAATCTGAATTTAGTTCGATCCTTCGCAAAGAAACCCTAAGTTGGTTTCGGGTGTCACTAATTCTTGGTGAGGTTCGCATCATTTGGTAATCAGAGTAAGGTCTAAATCAGGTTTCATCTATTATTTTCTTTTTCATTCATTTATATCTATTCCTTCCTAATTTTTTTCTTGACCGAATTATATCATCAGATCTATTGTGCATTTTTTCGTTCTAATTCCAATCTGGTCCGATCTTGATAAAACAATACAGTGCATCTTTGTTCTGGTCATGTTTTTCGTTTAAAAACTATGATTATTCTAATCTCGATTTAAATTTACTGATTTTCAAAAAAAAAAAAAAAAAAAAAAAAATTGAAAATAGAAACCAAAAAAAAAGAGAAAAAAAATAGGGTCGAGGTAACACTTGTAGGGTTCCCCAGCGAGGCTTGTGCGTTCGACCTTGGATTTCTAATGGTGTTGAATTATCCAATCCATTGGTTGTCTGAGGTGACGGAGAGGGGGAGAGACCGACAGAGGTCTAGCACTATCCTACTCCTAAATCCGAGGTTGCTTCTGCAGTGGCCCGAGCACCTACGTGAGCATACGAATGAGAGGGGGCTCGGCTCGTAAGGAGTCGTCTGAGGAATGCTCAAGTCCACAAGATGCATAGGGACTTTTTCATACCTCCTCAAGTGGTCTTAATTGCTCCGAAGTTGTTATGTAATGTGCTTCAATGTTCATCTTATTGTACCGCATTCTACTCTGACACCTTTCTTGGTAGGGTCTACTTTCTCCTGCATCATTTCTTTCGTGAGGTCCTCCATCATAGTTAAATTATCCCCCTCACAGGTGGCACCCAATACATGAAGGTTGATGGTAGGGTTCACGATTCTATGCTTACAGAGCGACGTACGTCCTTTGGTTCCCTTGTTCTTCCACTTTTATTAGCTTTCCAGGAACACAAGGTCGTTTGACAGCTGGTATCAATTCTTGACCCAAAGTGGGTGACTTATTGTTGGGATCCTAGAGAGCAATCCAGGGTGGAGAAGAAAGTGGGTCTTAGTGAAAAGATCTTGGGAGCTACCCGTGAGAGAGGATAAGGCCATCGAGGAGGTGGTCATCGTCCCTACATAAGTTTGCTCCCTTACTTTTATTTTTGTAATGGGTATCTCCTTTGATGATTTTCTTTTCTTTCGCAGTGTATCCTTCTCTTTTGCCTCTCAGCGAGTTGGGGGAGGATGTTGTTCTTCTTTTGTCGGTAATTCCCGAGGATAAGATGGACTTTACTTCCTTCAAGGACAATTTATTTGACCTCTTCTTCACGACCTCCACTAGGGCACCAGATCCTTTGGATTCAGAGTTTGGTTCCTCGTCTGGATCCGAACTATCTTTTTTTGGTTGTGTCGTTCGAGGAATGTAGTAGGGACCCCCTCTTTTTTTATTCTTCTAAATTGTCTTTTGCTTATTCTTCAATAATGAATGATAGTCGTTGATACACCCCAAATTTTGGAAAAAAAGAAAGAAGAAAACGGGAAGAAGCAAAACGAGGTTTCATTTCCTTACTCTCAACATCCTCAAGAATCTATTCATTTTAGAAAAATTAGTTCAAGGGGTTTTCTAGGCATTGGTTCTGAAATGTTCTTTGGATCGGGATTTATTTTAAAAAATGGAGTCGCCACGTAGCATTGAGTTAAATGTTGTGCTAGGTTACCGAGATTTTTCCAAATCATTTTTATTTTAAAATGGACCAAGTTTTAACTCACAAAACAGTTGATCTTTACCAAATATTTCTTTAAAGTTCGGGGGTCAGTTATGCGCGGGAAAGGTGTTAGGCACCCGAAGACACCCATCCGAAGACGGTACCTAAGTCTAAATAAATCTTTACTTTTAAACAAGTCCAAGTAACTTCCTTCAGTTTTGGTTAACATACTAATTCCTATTTTTTAATTTTTTTGTCTTTTTATGTACTTTTATGTAAGAAAACAAGGTGATTTTATTTAAATAGACGATCAAACCCGTATCGGGTTGCCTGCGTATCCTGGTCTTTACCAAGAATCAAGTTAGAACGTAGTTCATTATGAGATTGTTTTATTTAAATAGATGACTAAACCTGTATGAGGTTGCCTACGTATCCTGGTATTTACCAAGAATCAGGTAGAAATGTAGTTCACCACAAGATGAATTTTTTTTTTTTTTTTTTTTTTTTTTCAGTTTTTTGTTTATTTATTTAAGGAAAAGTTTATAATATATTTATTTATAAAAACATTTTACAAAGACAAAGGTTTATTTTTTAGAGTAAACATCAAGTTTTTTCATATTGAAAACTCTTATGAGAAAAACTCCTTTTATATTTTTTACTTATTTATTTTTGTTTATTTAAGACAAGATAAGAAAAAATGACATAAATAGTAAGTGGATATCCACATTTGATTTTGTTAAGAACACTCCAACCGAACTTATTTACTTAGGCAAGTTTAGTGTTAAGGTTTACTTTATTAGTCCAAAAGATGAGAAAATATAAAACATACGTGCCAGTCATACATGTAACTAAGAAGACGAAAATGTTTCTGAAGAAGGTGTACACTTATCCCCGAAAAAATAGAGGTCCTTTTTTTATTCTGACTTTTAGTCATAAGGGTCTCAATAGAGTAATATATATAGGGTGCCAATCCTACTTGTAACTAAGAAGATGGAAACGTTTTTGAAGAAGGTGCATACTTATCCTTGAAGGAATAGAGGTCATCCCTTTATTCAGACTTTTAGCAACAAGAGTCTAGACATGATAGTATATATAAGGTACGAGTCCACAGGCTTGAGATATAGGCCAGGCTATGATCTAGGCTAGTGTAGTAAAAGTAAATGTTAGTTTTTAGTAGCTAGTAGTTAGTAGTCCTTCATCGGAAGTTCAGGTTAGATTCATTGGAGTTCAGTTTCATGTGTTCTTGACAGAGCCAAAGATGTTATGCACAAACCATAGTGTTCTTGATGTTCTTGACACAAAACATGCTATTTACACTATGTACATGAACTAAACCTCTAAGAATTACCCAAGAACATCATATACAAGTAATATAAAGATACTTCAACAACAAAATTAAGGAGGAGTTTAAGGGAACTTACCTAACTTAGGGGAATAGTCTTTTCCTAACAGCTGGTTTGGTTAGACGGAATGGAATGAGGTTGAAATAGAATGGAAGAAGTAATAGAAAGAAAGAAGGAATAAAATGGAATTGTCAATGGAATCACTATTCCATTAACTTGTTTGCTTGGTATGGAATGAGGGAAAGAATGCAATAGAGAAATATAATAAAATTCTCATTATACCCTTATAATAAAATTTTATTATATTTCACTATTTCATTCATTCATTTTTTTTTATTATTATATTTTACTATTCCATCCAATTTTAAGTTTTTGTTCTCAATATTCAGTTTCTGTTCTCTAATTTCTGTTTCTGTTCTCAATTTTCAATTTCTATTCTCAAATTTTTGTTCTCTAATTTTTTGTTCTCTAATTTTCTATTTCTATTCTCAATTTTCAATTCATGTTCTCAATTTTTTGTTCTCTAATTTTTTGTTCTCTAATTTTCTGTTCTCAATTTTCAGTTTTTGTTCTCAATTTTTTGTTATCTAATTTATGTTTCTGTTCTCTAATTTCTATTTCGGTTCTCAAATTTCTAGATTTGGCTGGATCAACAACGAGCTTTTTTGTAATTTTAGTTTTGATTTAATTCGGCTGGACTTGATTCCAGCCCATTTCAAATGGAATCACATTCCCTTGGTTTTTATTCCAATGGAATCACAAAAGTGATTCCATTAGAGAACCAAACAATGAAATGGAAATTAAGGGCAGAATAGCCATTCCATACCGCCCCGATTCCGTCGAACAAAATAAGCCGTAAGTGTTTTTTCCATATTCTCTTTCTTTTATCTTCTTCTTTCTTCTTCTTAATTGTTAAAACAGTGTCAATAACACCTCTTTGGAGCTTTTTTTTTTTTTTTTGTAAAATTTGAGTGTGTTTAAGGGGTAGAAAGATTAGGAAATCCCAAGATTTGAGATAGAAATTCAAGCCTACAGAGAGAAGAGATTTGTCCAAGCCTTGTTTTTGAATGAAAACAACCTGGTATTTAAAGATAAAGGGTACCTTGCGCATGCACCAATGCGCAAGATTCCCTAACCAGCTACACATGATCTTTTAATGCTAGAACTAGAGCTATGTGATAAAGATTTACCTAGATTTCCTAGGTATTCATGAGATTTGGTAATGATTTACCAAATCTTACAAATATCTTGGCCACTAATGACCATTTAATGCTTTTACACGTGCTATTTAATGCCTATTTAATGTTTGCTCTAATGGATTTCGATTCGATTTGCTTGGTAGGTACTAGTTACTCTTAGTAACTTAGGCCCCGTTTGGTAACCGTTTCCATTCTAGAAATTCCCATCCCATTCTCAGATTTTTGGGAATTCTGTTTGGGAATAGTGTTTGGTAATTTTTGTTTCCGTTTCTATTTCATTCTCATTTGAGAATTGTGCCCACTTTTTTCTTAAGAAATGAGAAACAAAAAAAAGTTGTTTCTCATTATTCCCATTCCATTCCCAAAACACATAGTTACTGTTCATCCGCCGGCCGACCACCCTCCACCGTCGCCGCCACCGCCACCGGCCACCGTCGCCGCCACTGCCGCCGGCCATCTCCGGCAACCGTCGTTTGTCACCGTCCGGCCAGAAATTTCCCGGCCACTTCCGGTCGTCGGCCACTGTCACCCACCAGCCACTGCTGCCCGGCCGGCGCCATTGCCTTCCGACTGTCGTAGGCGGGAGTCACCATCGTCTGCTGGCGCTGGAGCCACCGCAGGCCCCCCCGGTGACGGCGCCACCGCCATCAGGCCAAAACAGGAAAAAAAAAAAGGATTTTAGGATAAAATCGTTACCAACACAATTCTCTTCCCAAAACAAAAAAAAAAATTATCGTTACCAAATGCGATTCTACTCCCAAGAAGAAAACAAAATTCCCATCCTATTCCCATCCCACTGCTGGAATAGAAACAAAAACGGTTACCAAACGCCACCTTAGTTACTTGATTTGATGTTTACTTAAAAAATATCTTCCTTATTTAATGCTCATTAATACATTCATTGTATCGAAACATTAATGGCCATTTATGGAATTTAATTCGATGATTTGACCTTGATTTGAAGGGTATTAAATGAACCGATGTGATGGAGACCGGTCTGGTTAGCTTTGTAATTGCTAGTTACTTTCAAGGAACTAGATTGTTATTAAGATATTTTGGTAGAAACTTTTGCAAAGATATCTTCCACTTAATGCCCATTTATGCATATATTGTATTGGGACATTAATAGCCATTCATGACATTTAATGTCATGACTTGACTATGATTTGATGGGTCTTAAATGCTTTGTCATGATGGAAACCGGTTTGGTTAGTTTTGAACTATGTCTTAGACACTAGTTACTTTAGGTAACTAATTTTCATGATGGATTCTTGTCTTGGTCAAGGCTTTAGCTTGATTTTTTGAGATTAGTACTTTAAACTAGAAAATTAAAGAAATTGTTTTGGTGTCAATTAGACAAAACTAGTGATAGTAAAAGTTTCAAGGGTCAAAACGGGAAATAAAGGTAATTGGTGAAAGTTTCTAAAATTAAAAAAGGTAGTAACTAATTTAATCATATTAAAAGTTATTTTCACGAAAAATAAACCTTTAAGATTGTCATTTTAGTCCCCTTTAACTTTAGAAATTTCGAGATTGACCAAAAACTTTTGTTTATACCGAAGTCAATTAAATTGACAAGTTTATGTTTTCTTATGTTTTTTTGGCTTTTTTGTAGTATCTAATCTAATCTAAGGCAAAAATTCATTCCCTTTAAATCTTAGTTTAAAGTTTATCTGAACTTGCACTTTAGATTTGATACGTAAATGAGCGGAACGAAATGTCGTGTCTACAACTGGCCCTCTTTGTCATGCGAGTTTACTTGTAATGACAATGAAGGAGACACAAACATTTTGTTCCATGAGATATGAAAAGTAAAGACAATAAATTTAAACTAACCAATCTAGGAAAACATTAAATTCCTTTAGGAAAGTGAATACTTGGGACTTATTGCATCATTCTCAGGGAATACAAAAAACTAACCTCCTAGGAACATAAATACTTTGGACTCGTTGAATCATCACTAGGGTTGCAGTAGCTTCCATGGAAAGATAATACATTGGACTCATTTTATCATCCTTTAGGAAAACTACATTATTTCCCAACGGGTAAGGAATTTTCTCCAAGAAAGCGAAATGGCCAATCTTAGAGGATTACACCATAGCGTCTGTAGATTACCGACTCATCGCCAACTCCGTATCTTCCTAGGAAAACGAATACTTCAAAATCGCTGCATCATCTATAAGAATACTACATTCCTTCCTAACGGGTAAGAAATCTTCTCAAATGAGGCTGAATGATCGGTCCTAGAGGATTACGCTGCAACGTTTGGAGAATGATGACTCATCTCCATATTCGTAGTTTCTTAGGAAAGTGAATACTTTGGAATCACTGTATCATCTATAGGAATACTACATTCCTTCCTAACGGGTAAGGAATCTTCTTAAATGAGGCTAAATGACAAATCCTAGAGGATTACGCCATAGCATTTGGAGAATGATAACTCATCGCCATCTCCTGGTTATAACCGTGTCCATTTAGGGGCTTTCCTACATACCTCAGATTGTTGAGAATCAGGCTAAATATAGTTCTAACAGGAATAATAAATCAATATTGGGTGAAAAGGTTATGGGTTAGAGAAACCAATTTTGGGTTATCTTCTCAGTCTGAGACTGAAGCCTACAAGGAAACAATAAATTAAACATTTTTATTTATTTATTTCAAAGCATCAGGCCATTACGTAGTTTTAGACTTTTATTTTGTTTATTTTTTATTTTAACCGAACCCGAATAAGGTTTCCTACATATCTCAGATTGTTAAGCATCAGGTTAAATGTAGTTCTAACACTTGATGTAAATCAATATTTGGTGGAAAAGGTTCTTGGTTGAAGGGATGAACTCATTTCCTTGTTCCTCGTGTTCAGCTAGTGGTAGGCCATTAGAGGTTTGTCTTGGATATTCATGATGGGTTCTTCGGAACAATGGAAGCAGTGAATCCAACGCCCTTTCCAAAGGTCAATTTGTAACCTTTAAAATTCTAGCCTTACCCTTAAACCAAATTCATTGTTGAACCCAAGGTTTTGGTGAACAATTAAGTATTGATATTTTTTGTGAAACTAATGGTTTTATCGAGTGTTTAAGATTTATAGTTCCATACATGTGATTAAGAAGAAGATCTGATGAAAAAAACATAGAGGGTGCAAGATGGACGTAAAGAAAATGTCAAAAATATAGAAGACTTCGAAGAAAAATTGGTGAAAACAACTATTTACTTATATACTCTTAATGCAACCCGAATTAGGAACACATGTGACACTTAAAATGAGTTAATTCTATGTGTCATGATAATAAATGATAAATTTAAGATCCTAAAATGAGATATTATTTGTGCTTCTTATGCAAAATAAATTTGATAATTGACGTAATTGAAAATTATGTTTTAAACTATAAAAAATTGAGTTTTTGGGTCAATTCGATCAATCGAGAAAAGTAATTGGTCAACTGAATCAAACAGTGAGTTTTAGGAGTTAAAACGAAGTGCTATTAATCCAATCGGTCAACTGAATAAAGAAGGTCGGTCAACCATTTGAAACAGTAGTTGAAATGCATAAGAAAGTGAGTACACTGATCCAATCGATCAACTGAATTGAGATAGTCAATCAACCATTTGAGTCAGTAGATGAAATGGTAGAAAAGTGGAAGACACTAATCCAATCGGTCAATCGATTAGGTATAATCAGTCAACCGGTTGGTGTTGTGCCAACGGCTAATTGGAAGCTGGCACAGGTCAGTCAATTAATTGGTGTAAATCGGTCAACCGACTGATTTAGTTGGGATTTCGGCTGATTTGGTCTCTTGGTAAAAAACTATACGTTTTTTATGATTCCAAGAGATGGATCTGGGAGATTTGAATATAATTGAGATATTAACAACCTATTATGTGATCCCTATTGATATGGTCCATATATTTTGAGATTCTACTGATTGAAATGATTTAATACTTCCTATTTTTATGGTTTTAAATTGAGAATAGTTTTATGGACTTAAATGAGAGATTTGAAATTTATTTTTAAGTGGAATATACTTGAGATGAAAGGTAATGATATATGGGGTATTAGAGTGTCATTTTACGTCATATCTTTGAAAAACTAACTGTTGAGTTTAGTAAATCAAGAACTATCAGTTTGAGCGTTTATAAGAGTGAAATTTATGCTAAGATTTTTACGAGAGATTTGCTATAAGTTCTTGATCTAAAGCGCTTGTTATTTGGCGTCACCGATTGGAGTTATACTACATTGTCATTACCTTCGGTGTTTTCCCGATGAGATCTATCAAAGCTTTATTAATTTGCCTTGAAGATTTATTTTTCTTTAATTGCTTGGTATAGGATTGTTAGAAAAATCGTTTTGAACTTAAAAGCCAGAAAACCTTTTTAAACGATTTCTACCTAATTATCTAATTACGTGTTAAATTTGTGTTACCCACTTTATTTATTGATCAGATTTGAGATTACCGTAATATTTAAAAAATATATATTTGTTGGTCCTATACAGACACTATTGCTATTTTTATCAGAATAGCACATCGGGAGCGTGGTGGTGATGTTCGGTTATTATTGGTTAATCGAGAGTGATTAGTATGGTGAGATTTTGAAATATTATTGTTTTGAACAAAATTTCGAGGACGAAATTTATTTAAGGAGGGTAGATTGTAATATCCAAAAAATTTATATTTTTGAAAAAATTATTTTAGTATTTTTGGTATAAATAATATTTGATAATTTTGGGAGTAAAAGTATATTTTAAACAACACAATAGTCCCAAAACTTTTAAAAATCAATTTAAAATTAATATTTACTCCCAAAATTATCAAATATTATTTATACCAAAAATATTAAAATATTTTTTTCAAAAATATAAATTTTTGGGAAATTACAATCTACCCTCCTTAAATAAATTTCGTCCTCGAAATTTTGTTCAAAACAATAATAATTCAAAACGCACCATACTAATCATTCTCGATTAACTAATAATAACCGAACGTCACCACCACACTCCCAATGTGCTATTCTGATAAAAATAGCAATAGCATCTGTATAGAACCAATATATATATATATATATATATATATATATATATATATATATATATATATATATATATTTAAATATTACGGTAATCTCAAATCTGATCAATAAATAAAGTGGGTAACACAAATTTAACACGTAATTAGATAATTAGGCAGAAATCGTTTAAAAAGGTTTTCTGGCTTTTAAATTTAAAACGATTTTTCTAACAATCCTATACCAAGCAATTAAAGAAAAATAAATCTTCAAGGCAAATTAATAAAGCTTGGATAGATCTCATCGGAAAAACACCGAAGGTAATGACAATGTAGCAAGTATAACTCCAATCGGTGACACCAAATAACAAGAGCTTTAGATCAAGAACTTATAGCAAATCTCTCGTAAAAATCTTAGCGTAAATCTCACTCTTATAAAAACTCAAACTGATAGTTCTTGATTTACTAAACTCAACAGCTAGTTTTTCAAAGATTTGCCATAAAATGACACTCTAATACTCCATATATCATTACCTTTCATCTCAGGTATATTCCACTTAAAAATAAATTTCAAATATCTCATTTAAGTCCATAAAACTATTCTCAATTTAAAACCATAAAAATAGGAAGTATTAAATCATTTCAATTAGGATAATCTCAAAATATATGGACTATATCAATAGGGATCACATAATAGGTTGTTAATATCTTAATTATATTCAAATCTCCCAGATCCCTCTCTTGGAATCATAAAAAACGTATAGTTTTTTACCAAGAGACCAAATCAGCCGAAATCCCAACTGAATCAGTCGGTTGATCGATTTACACCAGTTAATTGACTGACCTGTGCCAGCTTCCAATTAGCCGTTGGCACAACACCAACTGGTTAACTAATTATACCCAATCGATTGACCGATTGGATTAGTGTCTTCTACTTTTCTACTATTTCATCTACTCACTCAAACAGTTGATCAACTATCTCAATTCAGTTGATCGATTGGATCAGTGTACTTACTTTCTTTTGCATTTCAGCTACTGTTTCAAATGGTTGACCGACCTTCTTTATTCAGTTGACCGATTGGATTAATAGCACTTTGTTTTAACTCCCAAAACTCACTGTTTGATTCAGTTGACCAATTACTTTTCTCGGTTGACCGAATTAACCCAAAAACTCAATTTTTTATGCTTTAAAACATAATTTTCAATTACGTCAATTATAAAATTTGTTTCACACAAGGAGCACATACAATATCTCATTTTAGGATCTTAAATTTATCATTTCTTATCATGACACATAGAATTAACTCATTTTTAAGTGTCACATGTGTTCCTAATTCGGGTTGCATTAAGAGTATATAAGTAAATAGTTGTTTTCACCAATTTTTCTTCGAAGTCTTCTATATTTTTGACATTTTATTTACGTCTATCTTGCACCCTTTATATTTTTTTCATCAAATCTTCTTCTTAATCACATGTATGGAACTATAAATATGAAACACTCGATAAAACCATTAGTTCCACAAAAAATATCAATACTTAATTGTTCACCAAAACCTTGGGTTCAACAATGAATTTGGTTCAAGGGTAATGCTAGAATTTTAAAGGTTACAAATTGTCCTTTTCTATATATATATATATATAGAAAGGGATATTAAGAAAAAAAAGAGGTTATATAATTGGGGTCCTTTATGGATTTCGGTCTGGATTCTGGCTTCGGATTTTAAGTAGAATTTCTAACTCTTTTAATATATGTATTTAATTTTCCTATTGTGTGATTTATGTTATTATTGTTGTTGAATTCTAACTGTTAAATTTTATGAAATAATTATAATTATGTGGAAACTATGTCTAATACATGTTTATGTATTTAATTGTTGCATTAAATTAGACCCTGACTTACAACCCCACAATTTTAATTACAGGACCGGTGGGAATGTAACTACGCCAAAAATTTTATTTGTATATAATATTTGTAATAAATATATTATTATTTCTCCGTTGTAAAAAAATTGATGCGATAAATCGATAATTAAAAATTATCACCGAAATTTGTAAAATTTATCAGATTTTACCGTTTAAAAAAAAATTGATTCGATGAAACGATAATTATAATTATCACCGTTGTTTGTAAAAATTTGATACTTATCCCTATATTGTTAATTCAGACTACTGGGCATATTAGTAATCCACATATGGGTTGTTGATATCAAATATTATTATTATTTTATGTCGAATAAAAAAATTACTTATGGGGATAAATAATACATGTGTATGTACCCATATGTTAATATGAGAAGCATTATATAAACCTATGCCAATCAAATAATGATAATATTAGTTGATATGTAATAATAGTGGCCCACATGGGCAACCACTCTGTCGCCGTCACTAGTTAAAATAATCCATTCATTTGATACTTTAATTCGCCATTATTTTAAAAATGAAAGATCAAAATTATTTGTAAAGAAAATTTGATATTTAATTATAAAATGAAATATTAGTCGTACGGGTTAGTGTTAATTCTCCGAGGGGAGAAACCGCGTGGAGGCCCTGGGAAACCGAGACATTACAGAATGGTTGTACAACGAGGATTTAAGCGCTTGCGTATATGACTACTCGCAAGTGTATGAGGTCAAAGTTTTAGTATAGTGTGATCGTGAAAGATCAAGTTATCGTATCCACAGGGATTAGTATCGTTACTATCGAATACCGTGTTTGTTGTGACCGAACTTTATCTAAGCTAAAAACAAATGTATTTAATTAATTAAACTAATACTAATATATCCTAAATTAACTATACTAATATGCTAATATGTTTTAGGGTGAAGAATTGCCTAGGGATTAACGTGTTTAAAAATACGTGTTCGATTTCGATTTACTCACGTTTATTTTGTTCGACCTATTTGACAACCTCGGTACATAAACTCCACCGCCACCTCTCCCAAGTGTAAGACGGGGGAATACATGACTTCGAGTCAGTGAAGAAGTCCTCCTCAACGTCTTAACGACCCTAGGTCACGTGAGTCTCACCCAGCGTCATTGATTGCACACAATCTAACTCCCTCCCGGGTTATTGGATCGTCGCGTTGTATTTACCCTATCTACAATCTCCGTTCTAAAACTCTCTCGCCACCTCTCCCAAGTGTAAGACGAGGGATATAACGCAACGTCGAGTCAACGAAGAAATCCCTCTCAACGTCTTAACGACCCTAGGTAGCGTGAGTCTTGCCCCAACGTCATCAATTGTCCACGATTCAAACCCCAACCAAGTTATAGAATCGTGGCGTTTGTTTACCCATATCCAAATCCGGGGTTTGTCAAAATCCTATATTCTCCATTTATCTAACTAATCATGATAAACAAACAATACGATAAATACAATCAAACTATGAAGAACAATCACAAACGAAATACCGAAATCATCCAAACAACGTATTTATAAATATAATATTAATCCCTACTACAATCCATATTTAACTTGTGTCCATAGCCGCATATACAATAAAATAATGAGCTAAATATGTTCACATGATCCTAAAATAAAGAAATAAGGAAAAACAATCGAAGAACTTAGCTTCTTCCGAAGATAAACAGCTAAGAACGCTCAATGATCGATTTTTCGTCTTCTCCACTTTGGGATGTGATCTCTATCTCTAAAACTCCTAAACTATAGCCTAAATATAGCCTAAGGTGTCCAAATGGATTGGGGGGGGGGGCTCAATAAAAGAGGAGAAGGAATGGTATTTATAAGCAAAAGATCTCAAAATATCTAAATAAAATATCTAGGTTGTGCAAAGGCTCATCGTCGCGGTGGTGGGATTCACCGCTGCAACAGTGAATAGGTCGGTTCAATGATCGCTGCGGTGATGAAGACAGCGGTGGCTAGAAAGAACATTCTACTGGATCACCGCTGCGGCGGTGGGCTGTCAGTAGCCTACTTCTATTTTTCTGTTTCTTCACCGCTGCGGCGGTGGAATTCACCGCTGCGGTCGTGGTCCGTCAGTAGCATTTTGCCTTTCTCAGCATCTTCACCACCACGGCAGTGGTCTAGACACAGTTTTGCCTCCGAGCTTATTTTTTTACCGTTCTTCGATCGCTTTTGGTTCGATCTCACTGTTTTCGCTCCAGCTTCCTATCTTTTTGCCCCACACACCTGATTTATACAAAAAGTAAGAAAACTAATTAAAACGTAATAAAATACTATATAAACACTCGAAAACGAACTTAATTCGGTTTGAAAATATGTAGGTGGACCACACCTATCAAATACCCCCAAACTTGGAATTTGGCTAGTCCTCAAGCCAAACACACACACGAAAATGAAAAAAATAAAATAAATTGAATTAAATAACAAACAACCTAAAAACAATCTAAACATAACAACATGCGAGTTTTTACTTCTTCTAACAACCTATTTATTTTTCCTTCAACAAACGCCAATTATTTCGAGTTCAGGTGGTAACACACAGCATGTAATGTTCTAGAATTTTTGACATGCAATAATGGTGAACGCTATTCTAGATCATGTAAACGTGTTAGTGCAAGATTTAATAATATGGCTATACAACGATCGGATTGGATTATCCTCCAACGAAATTTATGAGTTAAGGATTATAAGCTGGATTGGGGTCCACTTTCCACTAATTTAGGTTTAGTAGTTCATGAAGATCATTAGGACTTGGTTCAGTTTTGGTATAATTGGCCAAGGGTAATTTGGAATAGAAAATGGGTTAACGTTGTTAACTTAACGTTACCCAAGGCTCAATGCTTGGCATATTTACTCTCGAACCCCCATATATAGATTGGAAACAATCCCGAACATGCATTTAAGACCGACATACTCATTTATCAAAAAGAAACAGAAAATAAACTGTATTTACATTTGATTCTTTTTTTTTTTTTTTTTTTTTTTTTTCTTTTCAACGAACACACCCCCAAACTTATTTGATTGTTACAATTGAAGGGGTATGTGAAATACAAATAAAAAACGATAAGTGAGTACTCAAATACCAAACCAATTAGAAGTTCTCCCTAAACCCAACTGCTCACATCAAGAAGCATTTACAATTGCTAACTTGATTCACTCAAATGTACCTTTAAATTCAGCGTTTTAGGTTTGGAAAAAGATCCACCAGCCATGGTATTAGTTTATGTGTTCTGAATTGAAATTGCATTTAGGCTTCGATAGGGTAACGAGGGATAAACATGTATCAAGGTAGGTTTAAAAAGGCTCAAGCGACAAAACAACTGCCTAAATGACGTCTCCTGAACTACCTCGCCTAGTATTTCGCCTCAAGCTTCCCCTCAATCAAGTTCTAGAATCCTTAATGTGTCATGAATTTGGTTAATCGATAATTTTCCTTAAATTAATTGAATAACTATACATTGAGTCTATGTGCTCGTGTGAATTAGGATCTACAATAATTTTTACCAAAAAGCATAGTCAATACACACGGAATCACACATGCATGGGTATTACCCTTGACCTCGAAAACAGCCAGGGATAATTATCATCATCGAGTAACAACCCAGATGAATGCAAAACTCAAAATATAACACAACGACACAAAAACATAAACACATTCTAACCTAAACACACATGCAATACGGGAAAACAATAACACATAAACTAACAATACTAAATACTACACATCACTTCTGAACTTAAGACGGACAATGTCCTCAGCGAACCCAATCATCATTCTCAACATATTGAATTAAAGCATGCTGACAAAGGGTGTTTAGAACACTTATGTGGGAGGCGAGAGGATCTCTCATCCGAATCAAGTCGAATGTGACGGATTTAACTTATTTAACCTTGGGTTGCCTCCCAAGAAGTGCGTGGTTTAATGTCCACGGCCCAACATTTTCAGAACGCCCTCAAGCTTGGCGAGGTTTTGCTTTGAATGACTCAATCTTTCAACGAAACGCCTCATCGGCTTATGTGCTTGGCCAAGCAACATAAAACGGATTGGAATCCCGTCGAAAGGGATGCATCAATACCCGTCGATCTAACATCGCCAAGTACCCTGCATTGGAAACAAAAACAAAACTATAAATAAAACTTATATACAAAGAAATGCCAAAAGTAAAATTAAGTCATTTACACACAATATTGATAATAACCACAAAACAATGCCCGACAATCGTTACCAAAAACTTGGTTACGATCTTCGAGAACTGAATTCGCCTAACGACCAATCCCAAGCAACGGTGACAAAAACTTGGTGCAATAACGGGACTAGAATACGATACACTTGCTTCTCCTATCTAAAACTTAAGTCCTGAGCTGTTACCACGTTTCTCCGACAATAACATCAAAACAATCTCCGGCAACGACGCAAAAAACTTGTACGACGAGGATTTAATCGCTCGCGTATATGACTACTCGCAAGTGTATAAGGTCAAAGTTTTAGTATAGTGTGATCATGAAAGATCGGATTATCGTATCCACAGGGATTAGTGTCGTTACTATCAAATATCACGTTTGTCGTGACCTAACTTTATCTAAGCGAAAAACAAATGTATTTAATTAATTAAACTAATACTAATATAACCTAAATTAACTACACTAATATGCTAATATGTTTTAGGGTGAAAAATTACCTAGGGATTAACGTGTTTACAAATACGTGTTCGAATTCGATTTACTCACGTTTACGTTGTTCGACCTATTTGACAACCTCGGTACGTAAACTCCACCACCATCTCTCCCGAGTGTAAGACGGGAGAATACATGACTTTGAGTCAACGAAGAAGTCCCCATCAACGTCTTAACGACCCTAGGTCACGTGAGTCTCGTCCAGCGTCATTGATTGCACACAATCTAACTCCCTCCTGGGTTATTGGATTGTCGCATTGTATTTACCCTATTGACAATCTCCGTTCTAAAACTTCCTCGCCACCTCTCCCGAGTGTAAGACAAAGGATATAATGCAACTTTGAGTCAACAAAGAAGTCTCCCTCAACATCTTAACGACCCTAGGTAGCGTGAGTCTTGCCCCAACGTCATCGATTGTCCACGATTCGAACCCCGACCGGGTTATAGAATCGTGGCGTTTGTTTACCCATATCCAAATCCAGGGTTTGTCAAAATCCCGTATTCTCCATTTATCTAACTAAACATGATAAACAAACAATACGATAAATACAACCAAACTACGAAGAACAATCACAAACGAAACACCGAAATCATCCAAACAACGTATTTATAAATATAATGTTAATCCCTACTATAATCCATATTTAACTCGTGTCCATAACCGCATATACAATAAAATAGCGAGCTAAACATGTTCACATGATCCTAAGATAAAGAAATAAGGAAAACCAATCGAAGAACTTAGCCTCGTCCGAAGATAAACCGCTAAGAATGCTCAACGATCGATTCGCAGTCTTTTCCACTTCGGGATGTGAGCTCCACCTCTAAAACTCCTAAACCATAGCCTAAATATGGCTTAAGGTGCCCAAATGGCCGGGGGGCTCAAGAAAGGGGGAGAGATAATGATATTTATAAGCAAAAGATCTCAAAATATCTAAATAAAATATCTAGGCTGTGCAGAGGCTCACCGCCGCGGCGGTGGGATTCACTGCTGCGACGGTGAGTAGGTCGGTTCAATGATCGCTGCGGCGATGAAGACAACGATGGCTAGGAAGAACATTCTACTGGATCACCGCCGCGGCGGTGGGCTTTTAGTAGCCTATTTCTGTTTCTCTGTTTCTTCACCATTGCGACGGTGGTTCGTTAGTAGCATTTTGCCTTTCTCAGCATTTTCACCACTGCGGCGGTGGGCTTGTTTCATAGTTTTGCCTCCGAGCTTATTTTTTCACCATTCTTCGATCGTTTTTGGTTTGATCTCATCGTTTTCGCTCTAGTTTCTTATCTTTTTGTCCCACACATCTGATTTATACAAAAAGTAAGAAAACTAATTAAAACGTAATAAAATACTATATAAACGCTCAAAAACTAATTTAATTCGGTTTGAAAATATGTAGGTGGATCACACCTATTAATGGTATTAGAGCAAAATTATTAGTAATACTAATTTATTTATAAATGGTAAAATATTTAGTGTAGAATTATCTATAGGAGAAATCGAGTCGTTACAGTTGGTATAAGAGTAGGTTTGCGACCGCCTTAGATTTGGGATATGGTACCTGTTACTCATAATAAGTGAAGTAATACTTAAATATATATATATATATATATATATATATATTTTTATAACTCATTAATTCAAAAAAAAATATCAATATGGAAAGTAATATCCACTTCCTTCGTTTGTAATGCTAATTATTCACTAATTATCCTTTTTCCTGATTTTTTTTTTTCAGTACTATCATTATGAACAGTCATTTATAAAGTTATTCCAGTAGCATTCCACTGTCTATTTTTGTAGAGAATATCATTGTTCTTTCCTCCCTATTTTTCTTTTTCTGAAAAATGTTAGACAAAGGTGGCATTTGGTACGCAGGATTTAAGATGGGATTGGAATGATCATGGGAATGGTCATTCCATTCCTATGTTTGATACATAGGATTTAATCACATTCACATTACTAAGGAATCTCTAATCCCACAAAGTATGGGATTAACCAATACCAAGATGAACTTGGTATTTGTTAATCCCAATTATATAAGATTAGGTTTTAATCAATAATTAGCCAAAAAACGAGACCAAATACTAAATAAATATTTAAATTCAAATGAAATTTAATTAAATTAACTATTATACCGTTTGAAAATTCAATAAAATTACTATTTTACCCTTTGATGTCATTTTCAATATCACATGTAATCCCATTCGTCACCAAACATAAGAATGGTAATTACCATTCCATTTCATTACCATACTAATTTCAATTCTATTGTCATTCCATTCCAACGTATCAAACGCAGTGAAAGTGTGCAGTGGAAATAATTTTTCCCGTTAGATGTAGTTTTCAAATGTGGCAGGAGCAGGACTTATAACTACAAAAGGAAATTATTTATCATGTTTGCCTCTGCGAACCCAACTCACTTCTAGATTAACTTTTATATATTAATCTAATTTTCAAAGCCAAATTCTAATCACGGTGCATGGAATTACTTTGGAGCTCAAACTCAATTACTAACAGCATAAAATATTATGCCTTGACAACATAGTGTACATTAGCTTTTATCCTTTCCCTATCAGCTCACCTTTTATGTGCTTAATTTGACAGTGGTGTTTGGGAATCGAAAGCGTAAATCTAGAGTAGGAATCTTTCTCCCTCACTGTATCTTCCTGGCTGAGAATTCTTCTAGATAATAAGGTGGCGTTTGGTAACCGTTTCTGTTTCTATTCCAGCAGTGGGATGGGATGGGATGAGAATTTTGTTTCCTTCTTGGGAGTAGAATTGCGTCTGGTAATGATAATTTTTTTTTTTTTTAATAGAATTGCGTTTGGTAACGATTTTATCTTGAAACCAATTTTTTTTTTTTTTTTTTTTGTGAGTTTTTTTTTTTGTTTTGTTTTGGCGGAGGTGGCGGCGACGGTGGCCCGCTACCGGAGATGGCCGGCGACGGTCACCGCAGGTTCCTGGAGGTGGCCGGCGACGCAAGCCGGCATCCAGCAGCGGCGGACGGCGGCGGGTGGTGGTCAGCCGGCGTATGAACAGTGCCCAGTGATTTTGAAAATGGAATGGAAATTATGAGAAATAACTTTTTTTTGTTTCTCATTTCTTAAAAAAAAAAAAAAAATGGGCACAATTCTCAAATGAGAATGAAATGGAAACGAAAACAAAAATTACCAAACACTATTCCCAAACAAAATTCCCAAAAATCTGGGAATGGAATGGGAAATTCTGGGAAGGAATGGGTTACCAAACGGGGCCTATAACTCTTGTCTATGTGTTTCTGCTTTTATCTTTTTCCTTCTTATTTCATATTATACATTCTCCTCGAGTGAGAATTCTAATTTCGTTTAGTTTTCACTGAGCACAGGTGAAATGATCATTATTTCACTTTGCCCCCATTATATATACTTCAGAGTACTTTTGTCACACCCCGCCCCGAACACCCGTCACCATGGGGCCGGCATGACTTCAACGTGACATCATTTGACCGACTAACCAACCCACTACACAACAATATACAAAATTTAATCTATACATTATATACATAATTTGAAACTATAGGGATACACCTGTCCCAAATTATAAGAACAACAAAATAAATCTCATGAACCTCCCTTAGGTTCACCTCTGACAGCTCGTCTCAAAAGACACTCATATGACTCCAACGCATGACCCGCATGACTCTATCTAGCCAGTAGGAGACCGACTCACTCTTAGCTATTTCACCTGCGGGTGTACTGCCTTCTTAGTAAAAATATTTTAAAATAATGCTTCATTCTATAACATCTAAATGGATCAAGCGTAAATATATAAACACCACATAACTCGTAAAATATCCAGTATATAAAAAGTGAAAATAAAGCGATATAGATAAGTTCCATTCAAATCCAACTAGTATAAAATCATACCAATCACCATAATAAATAATAAATCACCCAATATAAGTAAAACATCACAACTCAAACACAACATACACTGGCTAGCCATAGTGATCGTTTTAACCTCACAATCGGGAGTTGCAACGGTACCGTACCATCTGTAGGATATGCCTTCCTACCGGAACAAATGACCATATGCACCGACCACCCATCAGACAGGTCATAATATCAATATCCACATGCCGGACCACCCATCGGTTGGATGTAATATTAATAATCATCTGCCGAACCACCCATCGACAGGATATAATATCAATAATCGTCTGTCGGACCGCCCATCGGCAAGACATAACATCAACAATCATCTGCCGAACCGCCCATTGGCAGGACATAAAATCAATAATATCATCAAATCAATAACATCATCCCCAACTACAACTCAATAAAAATCAACGCTCTGCCGAAGCAGATAAAATCAACAATATCATCAAATCGATAACAACATCATCAAATCAACAACATCAATAACTTCGTCTTCTCAATATCGTCAAAATCCCCAACATCTACCTCTTTTTCTCCAAAAACTGACTTTTAATCTGAAAATCATATTTTTGGTTTTCGTTTGAAAATCGTCTAATTTCAACAAAACTATTTTTTTCAACTTCCTTTTAAAACACTATAATTTAACGAAATTCATTTCCTCAACTCATCCAAAACTTGTTTGATCCATATCATTTATAAAATTATACAATCCAAGTAAAACTATTTTACACACACATTTATATATATAAAAATAGTTTGGCAAGAAGACAGTACACTCACCCGATAATCCGCATTCACAAGCTCCTCCGACTCTCCGCTTTTGATTCTTCGGTAAGTGTGAACCTATTTGTTACAGGGCCTAAAATTAATATTTTAGGTAAACATAACTTAATCATGAATTGTAGACCCTAAATTTCGTAATTTCCTATTCCTCGCGCTTTATTATGAAATTTACTATATCGATCTATTTCCTATTGCCATTTTCAATTTAGATATTTAAATATATATATATATATATATATATATATATATTAAAGAAGTTCAAAATTCTACCTTTTTCAAATTTTTCCGTCGACTGCGAGATTGGATCATTAATTTTAGTGGGGTGGTTTGTGCAAATTTCCCTTTTCTTTCTCTTTTTTTTTCTCGCCTGTTTGCTGTTCTGCCTCCCTGTTTGCTGTTCTGCCTCCCTGTTTGCTGTTTTCCGTTTTGAATCCAGCCCACCGACATTCTCTCTCTCACTAACTCTTACTCTCACTCCGACGATCCACACATACACATCGCCGAACGACAACACCACCGGCCGAACAACACACGCACATACAGCTACACACGACGACACACACACACATTCCGGATGAGTAGAACACACACACAGAGTTCATACAAACACACATATACGTGACAACCCACACCGATGACACCCCACGACCATCCACCGTCGAACCACTTTACTACCACCCAAAACCAACGACCCACACATACTGATCATAGCTCCAAACCACAATAGAAAACAGAGGGCACACCTTTACTGGCGATGGAGCACACGCCGGACTTCACTCTCTCTCTCTTCGTTATAGTCGCCGGTGATCAAAACCCACACAAACTGACCGAACGTCCACCGATGGCATAACCAGAAAACACACACATACACACATATACATCATCACATGCAAACCCACATGATTTCCGACCACCAATCACTTACTGGCAAATCCCACCGCCAACTCTCTCTCTCTCGTCGTTTTTCTGTTTCAGTCCCCTGATAGTCGACCAACGACAACTCTCAAAACCACTGCCGGTGAACCCCATATGATCGACGACAAAATCCCACTAGCGGTTCTCCCTCTCTTTCTTCTTTCTCTCTTCGGCTTTGGATTTATTCTTCGTCCTCTCCCGATTTTCTTTCTCTCTCTCTCTCTCTCTATATATATATATATATATAAAAGAGAAAAACGAGTGGCGGAGGAGGTGGCCACATGGCCGGTTTATATATATACATACACACATATACATCATCTCACGCAAACCCACATAATTTCCGACCACCAATCACTTACTAGCAACTCCCACCGCCGACTCTCTCTCTCTCGCCGTTTTTCTGTTTCAGTCCCCTGATAGTCGACCAACGACAACTCTCAAACCACCGCCGGCAAACCCCATACGATCGATGACAAAATCCCACTGGAGGTCCTCCCTCTCTTTCTTCTTTCTCTTCCTCTCTCTTTCCCGTTTTTCCTCTTTCTTTCTTCGGCTCTAGATTTGTTCTTCTTCCTCTCCCGATTCTCTCTCTCTCTCTCTCTCTCTCTCTCTCTCTTATATATATATATATATATATATATAGAGAGAGAGAGAGAGAGAGAATTTACACAAACCTTCTCTTATTTTTATTTAAGATATTAATTTGACCCCTTTTTATTTTAATGTTTTGAAACCTTACAATTTGATCCCCAAAATTTTTAATTTACCCAAATTATTTACACGATCCACCCTAAATATTTTCGAAATATTTTTAAAATGCAGTTTAGATTATACGCATAACAAAGATCCGGGTCTTACAACTTTTTATTGAACTCGTTTTGTTATTGAGCTTAGGTTATAGATTCTATAGACTCGATGAGTATCGTATTAGTAGGTGGATCATAGGATATGTTGTTGAATTGAAACAATTGGCTTAAAGGTGTTTACTGTTTTCTATATAAATTATCAAATTATATTTTCGTATTAAATTGGTAAAAAAAAAGTGTTGCTAAAAATAGACAGTTTTATGATGTTAAATGGATCAAGTAGAATTTTAAAAGTGAAAAATAATTTTTATTGTCCTGCTATGCCATAGTCATCTTGCCAAGAGGGCATGTCCTGTGAGATGTGGTTGGCCCTTACATGAGGGCATGTCCTATAGGACGTTGTTGTTGTGACCTAGAAGGAGGACAAGTCCTGCAGGTGGTTGAATATATTGTTGATATGTTAGACCTGACAGGAGGGTAAGTCCTGCAGGTAGTTGATTATGTTGCTGATATGGTAGTTTATACCATTATGTTGCTCCTACTATTGGAGATATTGAATGATCCCTGACAATGATAGCCACCTTAGATGACACAGTTTTATAGGTTATGGTACTGTCGTAACTTCCGATCGTAAGGTAAAACGATCATACAGCTAGTAGAAAAATACGTGTGCGATATTTTCTAATATATAAAAATAATTTGTTTAGTTAATTTAAATGTATCGTTTTATTGTGGTGATAGTGGTGAAATTTTATTTCAGCTCAGTGTGCAATTATATTTATATCATATTATGAAAAGAGGTATTTGGTAAATATA
Organism: Eucommia ulmoides; assembly: GCA_016647705.1. Lineage (NCBI taxonomy): Eukaryota > Viridiplantae > Streptophyta > Magnoliopsida > Garryales > Eucommiaceae > Eucommia > Eucommia ulmoides. The sequence goes on from CM028330.1 coordinate 31,906,714, forward strand.
CTTAATCCATAAATTCTTTTTATATTATGAAGACAACGTGTACATTGTCTTTTATGTAAATTTTCAAATTATATTTTCGTACTAAAATGTGAAAGTAAAAGGTTTATTAAAGTGGATTATTTTATAACATGATGCGAATCAAATAAATTTCTAAATATGAAAAGTGATTTTTTTATCTGACTACAACATAGTCGTCTCTTCATGAGGGCATGTCCTACGAGATGTGGTTAGTCCATACAGAAGAGCATGTCCTATAAGATATTGTGTTCAGACATGACAAGAGGGCAAGCCCTGCAGGTAGTTGATATATGTTTTTGTTATTATTGTTGTTGTTGATGATGATGATTATCATCATAATATGGTGGTTTATACCATGATATGGTGGTTTATACCACGTCTTGACTTCTACCATTGGAGATATTAAATGGCCCTGACACTAATTGCAACATTAGATTGCATAGATAAACATGTTACAATACTGTTATAACCCCTAATCGTGAGGTAAACAATCATATGACTAGCAAGGAAGTATGGTATTTTATTATAAAAAAAAAAAAAAAAGTGAGTTGATCTGTCGATTTAATTCAATTGTTCTGTTATAATAATATTTTTATTGGGATTCAGATACTGTCCAGTGTGGTCATATTTTATTAGAAAGTAGGATTTTGATAAAAAAAAATAATTGATCCATAAAATATTTTACATTATGAAGACAGTACACCAATAAAATATTCAAATGCATATTGGTTCACTACTAATAATAAGTGGAGTCGGAGTGTGGGGTAATTGTTGAAACTTTTGGGGGGCTATATGTAATATTTTTATATACATGTTACGCGACTATTGACCATTTGTGACGTATCTAATTTTTGTAATTTGACATGTATTTATGTGTTTCGAGACATATTTATGTGCTTTAGACATATTTAAGTGATTAAGAAGTATTTATATATTTTGGGATGTAATTATGTGATTTGAGAGGTATTTGTATATTTTCAAACGTATTTCAAGTTAAATTATGTTGATATTTATGGAAAAATTTACGAGATTATTGAAATTTTAATATGAATATTGGAAATTGTTTATTTTTAGTCTCACAGGACAGTTCTTAAGGAATTGGGCTATCTATCGGTTAAGATGTTGGTTGTTACAATCTGTTGGCTTGAATGTTGGATGAAATTGATGAATGCTGGTTATGGGATATAGCAATAGACTTGAAAAGTTATGCCAAGTAGAAAAATTATTGAGGTCGTAGACCTATTGGAATTGAGATAGATCCAATCCAAGTGAGATTACCATAATATTTAAAAATATATATATATTTGTTGGTTCTATACAGACACTATTGCTATTTTATCAAAATAGTACAGCGGGAGCGTGGTAGTGACTTTCAGTTATTATTGGTTAACTGAAAGTGACTAATACGGTACGATTTTGAATTATTATTATTTTGAACAAAATTTCGATGACAAAATTTATTTAAGGGGGATAGATTGTAATATCCCAAAATTTTATATTTTTGAAAATGTTATTTTAATATTTTTGGTATAAATAATATTTGATAATTTTGGAGTTAAATATTAATTTTAAATTGATTTTTAAAAGTTTTGGGACTATTGCGTTGTTTAAAATATATTTTTAAGAGTTTTTGGGTGTAATTAATATTTTTTTTATTTAAAGAGGGGTGATTAGTGTAAATAAATAAAATAAAATATAATAAATATATTAATGTGGCTGAAATAATTATTTTGTTGAATTCTAACCGTTAAATTTAATGAAATAATTATGATTATGTGGAAACTATGTGTACTGTATGTTTATGTGTTTAATTGTTAAATTAAATTAGATACACGTATTAGAGGGGTTGAAATTGTATTGAGCCAAAAATTTTATTTGAATTTGTATATAATATTTGTAATAAATATATTCATTATTTACTATTGTAAAAAAATTAACGTGATAAATCGATAATTAAGAATTATCACCGAAATTTGTAAAATTTATCAGATTTTACTGTTGAAAAAAAAATTGATTCAATGAAACGATAATTATAATTATCGCCGTTATTTGTAAAAAATTGATACTTATCCCCATATTGCTAATTTGGACCACTGGGCATATTAGTAATCAACATATGGGTAGTTGATATCAAATATTATTATTTTTTATGTGGAATAAAAAAAAATTACATATGGGGATAAGTAATACAAGTGTATGTACACATATGTTAATATGAGGAAGCATTATATAAACCTATGCCCATCAAATAATGATAATATTAGTTGATATGTAATAATAGTGACCCACATGGGCAACTACTCTGTCGCTGTCGCTAGTTGAAATTATCCATTTATTTGATACTTTAATTTGCCATTATTTTAAAAGTGATAGATCAAAATTATAGTCTTGTAAAAAAAATTCAATATTTATTTATAAAATGAAATATTAGTCGTGTAGGTTAGTGTTAATTCTCTGAGGGGAGGAACCGCGTGGCAGCCCTGGGAAATTGGGACGTTACAGAGTGATATCAGATCAAAATTATCAGTAATATTAATTTATTTATAAATAGTAGAATATTTGGTGTAGAATTCCTCAATAAGAGAAACTGAGTGGCGGCTTTGGAAAATCGGGTCGTTACAGTATCTATCACGTAGTAATTATTCAAGACATTAATTCAGTATATTCGTATTGAGGTGATAGAAGCTCCTTGTGGAAGAAACTCATATTTTTTGTATTTGTGCGCTTGAGAGGATTAAACACGTTTGCGATTGTGTCTACTCAGGGTAGTTAAGTTTCGATCTTTTTCTTGTGAAAAATATTAGAGTTTGATCTTTATCTTATTAAAAAGGTTAGGTTATTCTTTTCATTTTAAAAGAATTAAGTTTTGATTTATCCAGCAATTGAATTATTTTTTGAGTAATTTGTAAAGATTCATCATTCCCTGTGAAAATAATAAGTAAGAGAGTGTTCGGTTTATCTTTAACCTCGTCATCTTTAGCTTGATAAAAGATAGAGTTCATCCTTGACCTGTGAAAAGGGTAAATTGTAAAGGTTGATTATGTGCCTGTAAAAGAATCATGAGTTGTAAGGGTTTGGTTCATACCTGGTAAAGAAATCAAGAGATTTAGTGGATTGAGAATCTACGTGGAGCACGAGGGACTGGACGTAGGCAACATTAACTTGACCGAACCAAGATAAATTCGTATGTGCTATGTTTATTTATTTTCTATCATGTGTTCTGGTGTGCATTTAGAATTAAATATATATCCGCTGCATATAAAGATAATAATTGATTTAGGGAAATTAATTATTTGTGTTTAAGTGGTTGATTGTTAAATTTTAGTACTATCCAATTCACCCTCCCTTAGGTAGTAGCTCTTTGGGCCAACAGTCCTAATGATAGAACTTGATTATTACCTCTTTTCTTTCTTAGATGATATTATGTTAGCAGTAGGCTCTTTTCGCTTTCGTGGGAAGGCAAGGCCCCTAATACCCCTGTTAAAGGGCGCGCTTCAAAACGCGCTCAAGGTTGGCTTGGGATATCAGCACTTAGGATTTCCTAAAGGATGTACTTGCCCCTAGTCTTCTACTACTAGGAGTATCTGCGAGAGCCTCAAGTTGCTGGCCAATCGACGACTAGGTTATCTGGTACTTCTATGGGTCACAAGCCAGCTATCCTTTTTTGTCACACCCCACCCGAGGCCCCAACGCCCAAGGTCAGCGTGACCTCTACTTGATGTTACCCGACTAACTACAAATATACAATACTATTAATTGATATAGATTTTTAAAATATTTACCAACTCAAAATTACCGGTTATACAAAATGACTATTCAGTAACAAAACTATAAAAAAGTTCCAACTCACTCGCTTCCAACAGTTGTCCTAATATCCTTGAAATAAAACCACAAAATTCTCGGACTCTACCTAACGCCAATAGTGGACCCGTCTCTAGTTAAGGTACCTGAGATAAAATATTTTATCGGTGTACCGTCTTCATAATATAAAAATAATTTATGAATCAAATACATTTATCGGAATTCACTTTCCTATAATAGAATATAATCACAATGATATTTATAAAGCATAATATAACCGCACTGAACGATAATGAAATTCACATATATCATCAAGATATAACAACTAAATATAAATCAACCAATCAAATCACTTCTATATAATAAAATACCAGAAATATATTTTCCTACTAACCATATGATCGTTTCACCTCACGATTCGAGAGTTATAATAGGACCGTAACCTGTACAACTGTGCAATACAAGGTTGCCATTAGTATTGGGGTTATTCAATATCTCCAATGGGTAGGAGTCAACACATGGTATAATCTACCATATTAGGAAGATAATCATCATCGCCAACAACAACAAAAAAAAAAAAAAATGATAACAGCCACCTGCAGGATTCGCCCTTCTGTCAGGTCACAACACAACGTCCTATAAGACATGCATTCCTGTTAGGACCAATAACATCTCACAGGACATGCCTTCCTATCGAGATCACACTTTAGCATATCAGTATAATAATAAAAAACTACTTTTCACATTTAACCTTTACTTGATCCATTTAAAGATTATAAAATAATCAATTTTAATAAACTTTTTCTTTTTACATTTTTGTATGAAATATAATTGGCAATTTACATAGAAAATAATACACTCACCATCGATAATTCCGCTGGCTTTTCACACTACTGTCGTAACCTTGATGGAGTCGACCTCGCTTGTGAACCTAATAACGACAGAGCCTAAACTAAGAATTTAACTAAATAAATCTAATATGCAATACGTGAAATTTGTGATACTAAAATGTAATTTTTCCATTCCCAAATTTTCTGATTATGCGAAACTATTAAACTCCCAACTTCTTAATCCAATATTAACTGTACAAAAATTATTATAACAATAATTACAAAAAATTTCTAATTATAGTTTAATCTATAGAAAAATTATTCAATAAAAATACTAAAAATTTGAAGTTTAGAATTTCTATTATAAATTAAATTTTCACCCTTTAAATATTTTATTTAAAATTATAAATCTAATATGTGTGTGTGTACACACACACACACCACACACACACACACATATATATATACCTACATGTATAATACTTGGAACCTAACAAATAAAAAAAAAAGTTACCTCAAGTGGGTCAATATCCAAAAAAGAAGAGAGAGAAAGAGAGTTTGAAAAGTGAAA